>CM056049.1:5757766-5977909 GCA_029574335.1 Rana kukunoris | reverse complement strand
AAATTATTTTTTAGGTTAAAAATATTGGCCAATCCCTGCTTATTGACAATGTCCTCTGTGCATCTGTACTAAAACTACTCCCCCCAAGAAATAGGTTTATTTACAGAAGGGCAGGATTAAGATAAAATAAACCAAGTGGCTTGCTTCCCCCCAAAGAGAACCAAGTTTTTTTTTTGGATTCCTTTTTTCTACTGATGGTTGGCATGTAAACAATAGGAAATCCAGTGACTGAAGTTTTTATCACAACAACAGAAGAATAATTCAAATTCGACCTTACCCATTGTCTCCACTGATCACTGACTTATATTCTTCAGTGTCCATTGTTCACTATATGTTTTGCAGACTAGACAAAAGTCAGAATAAATTAAAATTTGGGCAACATTAAAAAAAAGCTTCCCAAATCATATTGTCTCTTCTATATTTGCCCCACCATGTATTGGTAAAAGTTTATGCTCCTTTTTTGAGTTGATAAAATGTACAAAGAACTGGAGAGTGACACATATGTATGACATTCGCGAAAATGAAACGCGATATACAAACCGCACTATGCAACCTTTGGGTATGAACATTGAGCTTGATCTCAATTGTTTTCTATCCAATAATTAAGTAGTGTACCCCCCTTTTTATTTTCACTTCTAATGAGATTGCCCTTTGCCGAGATGGAGTGATGTCCCATTGAAGTCTATTGGAAAACTGAAAAACCGTTACACTGGAAGAGTTAATTAGAGTCCACAAGTTTTACGACCAGTATTCCGGTCATATGGTTGTTGGAGGCCTCAGAGTGGAACCCATGCCGCTACATGCTGCTGGGTTTTCAGGCCAGTTTAGATTTTAAGCCAGCTGGCTGTACAAACCCCAGTATGACTAGCAAATAAATCTACCTTGATTGTAACAGCGAGTCTAGCTTCTTTTCTTTTTATTTTAATTTCCAAATTTTACCTAAACAAGTTCTTTTATATTTCAATTTTTGGCAAAACGGCTTGTTTTTGTATGCCTGATCAAACCAGGCAATTGTAATGCTCCGAGACCAAATATAATTCACGCTGAATAGGTTAAATTTTATTCAATTGGAGGGGGTTTTTTACACTACAAATGCCATTACCTTTGAGAGCTTAGCGCCCCTGACGTTTGGAAAACGAAACGTACATCCCATAATTAGTCACATCACCAGTATCCGGTCATCTGGTTGTTGGAGGCTCAGAGTGGAACGCCGCTTGCTGCTGGCGAGGATGTGTAAGCCAAGCGGATCACCGACGACCCTAAGCGAGCAGCCTTGATGTCGGGTCTGGCATCTTTTTAATGTAAGAATTTGGCTATTTTATGTTTTAATTTTATAATAAAAAAGTGATAATGGAGCATTGTTATTTTTTCTTACATTTATGTCACCGTATCCAAATCTGGGATTGAGAATATCAGTTATCCTGCCATACCGATGTGTTTGCAGTCACAATACTGCGGAGGCTGTTTCTGACTCTCTTTTTAATTAAAGCAGTCAGGGTGTTCTGGTAAGCGCATCAATTAATTGAGCACTTTTGGGTGGAACCATTAGAGTGTGGTGAAGGCTTGTTATACACACATTCAAGAGTTTGGAAGAATTTGCATAAGTTTTTTCAGCAACTATTGCACTAATTGGGACTTTATTATAATACACCACTATGGACAGTGTGGTGGTTGTGGAACAATACTATGGACAATATTTTTAGTTTTGTTTTATATCTATTTTATTAAGTATTTAATTAGCACATTGGTTTGTGTCATATCATATTAATCAGCGCACTTATTTTTTTGTATCACAATTTGACAAATATTTGTTTATTAAGTAGCAGCTTTAATTATACAATTTTAAAATGTTGGCGCGGAACATTTTCACCTTATTCAGAGATGACTGTGACCATCTAGTCACCGGTTGTCTCTATGCTAACCCAGCGAGGCGCTGGCCAATTCGCTCTCCGGGTCCCCGATGGCACGGGAGATCCCGGAGAAGCACCGGATGGCGGCAGGAAGTCCCCTCCCGCTGCCTATAAGAATGATCAAGCGGCTTTGATCATTCTTATCGTGCACAGAATCGGCGGCTGAAGACAGCGATATCTGAATGATGCCTGTAGCTCAGTGGTTCTCAACCTTCTAGTGCTGTGACCCCTTGATAAAATTTCCCAAGTTGTGGGGACCCCTAACATTAAAATTATTTTCATAGAGTGGGTTGAAAGCACCCAAGGCAAGACAAGTAATTTGCGCCCCTAAACTGTGGACATTTAGCGCTCCCTGATTGCCTTCCGCTTGTACAATATTAAAACTCCTTATAGTACATTTTAGGATGTACCACTCTTTCTCTTTGCTCTCCTTTCTTTCCCTTTCATCTCTCTCAATCCTAATTCCTTGTTTTTTTCCCCATCCCTCCCTCTGACTGTCTTTCTTGCTCTCTTTTTTTTCCTTTTCTCTCCCCTATTCTTTGCTCCTCCCCTCTTATCTCCCTTCCTGGGAGAACAGTGCGGGCTTCAGGAACAGACCAGGATTTGATGACCCCTGGCAAATCATCATTTGACCCCCGAGGGGGTCCCGACCCCCAGGTTGAGAACCACTGCTGTAGCTGCACCCGTCATTCAAATATCACCGCACAAAGTGGAGGATGTCATATGACGTTCTCCCGTGGAGAAGTGGTTACTAGCAAACTTCCCAGGATGCAATGAGAACAAATAAATCCCAGTTTTGGCTGCAGCAAACATGGCGAGAACTGAGCATCTGATCGGCTTGGTGAGGCCAAAAACCGATCTCTACACTCCTGCTGATCCACAACACAAGGATTGTAGAAAAATGGGAAAAGGGGTGGCTGGAAATTGCCAAGGAGCTACACTGGCGTAGCGGGGGGGGGGGGGGGGGGGGGCAGGGGGGACTGTCACACCGGGCGAAAAAAACTGGGGGGGGGGGGCGAAATCCCGGCGTCCGACCGGGAGTCGGACCGTGCGACCGTCACTTTTTAAAATCAATTGGAGTGCACTGCAGTCATCATCTGCCATCATGTCCCGAGGCGAGCCCTGTGATTGGGCGTATGTAGTCATGTGCACACACCCGATCTGGCCAATCCATTAACGTGGGCGCCGGGCGCATGCGCAAAGGCTGCCCTGGCCTAGGAGTCCTGCCCGCGCTTTTCCGGAGACCGCCGCTGCGCCAGGCCTCTTCTCCTCTCCTGTCAGGCTGACTGAGAAGAAAAATCTCCCTCCCAGACACAGACCTAATCGGCTGCCCCTGAGCGCCGCTGCTCCACGGCTGGAGCACAAGCTTCCCTGACCCCTGGGCTAATACTACAGTTGCTTGCCAGGTAATGACATAACAGCTATTGCCTATTTGTGAATCCAAGTTTCAGGGTCATATGATATTTCTAGCAGGAATGGATTATCCATTCCTGCTAGAAATATCATATGACCCTGAAATGTGCTTGTTGTGCAGTGCACTGAGATTTGGGCCTTTTTTTATTTTATTTTTATCATTTTTGCAGCAGCAACTTTAAGGGGCGAAAAAAAAATTCTGCCCCGGGCGCCCATAACTCTGGTTACGCCACTGAGGAGCTATATACACAAGTTTCTCCAAGCAGACCTCAAATGTAGGTAATTGTACAGCGGATAGAAAACGTTTACACACCGGTTAAATGTCAGTTTTTTATGTTGGTAAAAAAATAGACAAAGAAACCATTTGAAGAACTTTTGACACCTATAAACTGTACAACTCAACTGAAAAACTAACGTAAATCTTTTATGGGGGGGGGGGGGTCAAAATAATGGGGTTGCATAAGTGTGCACCCCCTCTTATAACTGGGGATGTATCTGTGTTCAGAATTAAGCAATCACATTCAAACTCATGTTAAATAGGAGTCAGAACACACCTGTCATTATTTAATGTGCCTCTAATTAACCCCAAATAAAGTTCAGCATTAACAAAGGTGAAACAAGTTCTGAGGATGCAAAAAACAAAAAAAAAAAACCCAGTGCAGGGGATGAGCAAAAATCATTTTAAAGGCACGCCCGCCCGGGATAGTGGGAGCCATGCTCAGGCCTGGGTGGATCATATAAAGAATCCGTGGACAATATCCACCATCCACGTGGGTGGATAATAAATTGGAAGAAAAGCAGCTTGGATCCGGTTCAGACAATGATCTTCTTGGGAGCAAAACTAAACACCAACTCAAACATGGTAGGACTTCCCCAAGAGAATTTAGGGCCATTAGTTCAGAAGATAGAGTGTCAGAACCTGGACTTGAACCTGGGACCTCAGCTATGTCTGGCAATGCATTTGTTTTTTTATTTATTTGTATATCCATTTTATATTTTAAGGTATTTTTGCCCCCTGTTTAAGAGTTTTTCTATGAATGTTTAAGAATATATACACCCAGCAGTTTTGTGATTAGGAGTAGACATTTATCCTGGCCAAAATCGATTATACTGACATGTTTTATTCTTAGGAGCCCTGTTTTAATTACACAGTTAGACAGATTATTTTGGTTTTAGTGCTTCTTGGGTTGGTATTTTTGCGCCTGGTCATTATGGAAACAATTTTTATTTCCATATATATACCTAATCGCATTTTGCTAATTGCATCTCATTTAAAGTCCCAACCTTCAATTTGTTACACCCTTATAGGGATGGAGGCCTGTGGTGATGTATACCACATGCCTCATACAAGGTCCAAACCCCATTTCATTTTTTAACACTATTAAGGGATGGAGATGCGATTTTCAGGAGTCTAACACAGTGCCTCTACAGATCTACCACCAACAGTTAATTTATGCATTGTCATTTTTTGACTAGCTGACCCAGTTTGATGTGGTCCGCACCTATTTTGGTGGTATTTTGGTTTGGCAGGCATGTTTTGGTTTCACCCCTGTGTTTTTGTCTTTCCAGTGCTCTCATTTACCAGACCAACTTTAGATAGGGGCAGGTCTAGGTTTCCATCTGCTCCCTGTCTATTGATCAGCACACCTGGCCTCCTTCTTTTGGAGGCTTTAAAAATCATAGTTAGGACTGCAGCTACACAGGGTGCCTTGACGCTTTGCCTGCAGCTTACCAGGTATTTGCAAATGACTGCAACTAAACCCCTGTTTTAATTACACACAGTTAGACAGATTATTTTGGTTTTAGTGCTTCTTGGGTTGGTATTTTTGAGCCTGGTCATTATGGAAACAATTTTTATTTCCATATATATACCTAATCGCATTTTGCTAATTGCATCTCATTTAAAGTCCCAACCTTCAATTTGTTACTCCCTCAGTCTTTCATCCTAACCTTACCCCTTCGCAACAAATGGCCTTAAAACTACAGAAATGTAGGGACATCATTATAAAACCATCTGACAAGGGTGGCAACATCGTTGTAATGACGCACTCTCAATATTGTACAATAAGCTACACTGTACTAAATAACTCTATTTGGTACAAACCCATTCCTTCATCGGATGTTGAGGCCTTCATTAATGAATTCTGTGAGCTATGTACAGGTGCATTTTGGTGTGGCCTAATAGATAGATATTTTCTAAATTTCTTGGTTCCTAAATACTCAAGAACTCCTACGTTTTACACGCTACCCAAAACAAAGATATGTCATGCCCCCATGGTCGACCCATTGTTTCCGGGATTGGTTCCTTGACCGATAATGCTAGCAAGTTTGACGACTTCTTTCTCATGCCTCATGTTTTGAGTTTACCTTCTTACATCCGCGATACATCTGATCTTCTCCGTCACATTAAGGGGGTTAAGGTCCCTCCAGACTAACTCTTCATGTCCCTGGATGTAGAGACACTATACTCGAGCATCCCCCACGAGCAGGGAGGCCTGACCGCCAGAACATTCCTGATGGAACAGGAACATACTTCATGGACACTCAAGGAATTTGTGTTGCAGTTGCTATCCTTAAGGCTCCTTACACACGGAGCGGTCCGTTTTTCGGTCCGCTCCGTGTGTCCGTCAGCTCAGCGGGGGGTCTCCGCTGAGCTGTCGGGCGGACAGGGCGGTCCCCGCACACTGTGCAGGGACCGCCCCGTCTCTCCTCCGCTCTCCCCTATGGGGAGTCGGATGGAAACGGACCGTCTGTCCGTTTGCATCCGATCCGTTTGGCCGGACGGAAGAAAAATAGGACATTCTTCCGTCCGCAAAAACGGATGCGGATCGAGCGGACGTTAGCGGATGCATCATCCGCTAACGGATCCGCTCCCATAGGGAAGCATTACAAGTCCGTAAACGGACTTGTAATGAGCGGACCGTTCGTCCGCTAGTGTGAAAGGGCCCTAAATCTCACCCGTTTTATTTTTGAAGATCAACACTTTTTACAATCCCAAGGCGTGGCAATGGGCACATCTTGTGCACCTTCCTACGCCAACGTATATCTTGGGGCATGGGAAAGGAGGAATTTTGCCAACGACAATTACAACCGTTTCATTGATGACTTGTTCATTGTCTGGACGGGCACCAAGGCTCATCTTGTGGACTTCGTCCAGGCACTGAACAACTGATAAGCATCCAATACAACGGTAAAAAATAAGTTAACAAATTTCATTTCTGGATCTTTTGATTATTAAGAACCCGGACGGGTCCCTGGGCACCGACCTTTACCGGAAGCCTACAGCAGCTAATACCCTGCTGCACACTTCCAGAGCACATCCCAAGTCTCTCGTTGGCAGTATTCCCTTTGTCTAAAACCTGCATTTGCCCACGAGGACTTCCGTGTCCAAGCTGCTTCTCTATGTGAACGTCTTCTTCTTAGGGGGTACTCTGCCACTACCTTGAGGCGAGGCGAATCCAGCTCTAGCTCTATTCACTAGACAAACCTCAAGAGAGATTGAAAATGTAAGAACACTGAGTCAGCAAAATTTAAACGAAAAAAAAAAACGGGCACTGGGATCCCTAAAGAACAATTCAAAAACCACGATCAAAGGATCAGACAAGTGAGGCAATATTGTCATCATGGACAACTCCATATATGAAGAAATGTGTCCCTAGATACAAAATGCTATAAAAAGATCTCCCCTTCCATTGTAGCGCAAATGGAGGAGGATTTCTACCAACTTACAGATGATTCCTTCAGAAATGGAGCAATTAATCAGGATGTCTGGGATTTCATCCGCACCAGACATCCACGCATACCTACTATGTATGCCCTCCCGAAGGTGCATTAAAACCTGCACAAGCCACCCGGTAGACCAATCATCTCCGGAAATGGATCAATTTCTGAGGGCACCAGTCGTTTCATCAACGATCATCTTAGACCCCATGTCCTCAACCTACCGTCCTACACAAAGGACACCATTCACCTATTGCAAATCCTGGAAGACTTAACCATTCCACCGACAGCTTTTTTAGACACAGTCGATGTCGAATGCATGTATAACAGCATCCCCCATGACCTGGGTATCTTTGCTGTTCAAAAGACTCTACAACAACGACCGACCACAGAATGGAAACTAAACCAATTTTTTCTGCAGATGTTAGAATACATTCTACATCACAATGTGTTTCAGCTCCAGGGCTCCCACTACCTCCAGGTACAGGGTGTGGCTATGGGGACGTGCTGTGCACCCTCATATGCCAACCTGTACCTGGGGGAGTGGGAGAAAGATTTCTTATCAGGGGAAAATGCATCGATGTACGCTGACCATATTCTCTTATGGCAATGTTATATCGACGACATACTGATTGTCTAGGACCAATCAGAGGACGAACTCAAAGACACTTTGAAATTGATGAATACAAATGACCTCAATTTATTCTTTACCATGGCATATGACTCCAAAGAAGTGAGCTTCCTGGATGTCTGTATTTGCAAGGATGCTGCGGGAAAGATTGGTAGTAAGCTCTATTGGAAGGAGACAGCAGGAAATATTACCTTACATGCAGAAAGCTTCCACCCTTCAAGTTTGAAGGATTCCATCCCCTACAGCCAATACCTGCGTATCAGAAGGAATTGTAGCTTCGACGACACCTTCCAGAAGGAGTCAGACGAGCTCAGTGATCGTCTTATGGCACGGGGCTACTCTAAAACCAGCCTGAGAAAGGCGTTCAACAGAGTCTTGGGCATTCGAAGACGCAAATTAATCTTAAAAAAAAAGAAGAAAAAGGAAAATAATACTCCCGTATTGTAATGACTTTCTCAAATTCCCATCAAAAGATTTGCAGAATCATCAACAAATATTGGCCCAATCCTCACCGAAGATCCAAGTTTTAAAGGGAGTCATCACCCCAGATCACCTATAGAAAAGCTACATCCATAGGTAATATGTTGATACAAAGCAAGTACAAAGGTGAAAATAGGGATGACCCGTGTAAAAATTTTGGGACCTATCCCTGTGGTTCCTGCAAACAATGTCCCATCATAGGAGGCGGCCCACATGTAACACTACCCAATGGTGACTTTTTTAAATCTTGTCACTATGCCAACTGTAGAACACAGGGAGTAGTCTACCTCATGTTCTGCCAATGCGGAGGTTTTTATATTGGAAAGACAAGACAGGAATTAAAAAAACCTGTAGAACAACATGTACACAATATGGGAATCTATATCTCCCACTTGGTCGACATGTTGCTAGACATCATCACTACAGAATGCCCAAAGTCTCCTATGTTCTGGAGCAGATACATATCCCACAAAGAGGGGGTGATTGGAATAAGACTCTGTTCCAGCGTGAAATGTGCTGGATCAGACGTCTTAGGGCAACCACCCCCCCAGGACTCGCCACAGCGTCCTTTGTTTACATGTCTCCAGCATATCACGCTGTGCCTTGTCTTGTTAACATTGGCTTAACATCACCAACCTAACAACCTTTTCCCTTCCCTTATCACCTTTAACGTTCTGCCTTATGTGCACACCACACACTGCGCTTAGCCCCGCCCCCCTCTTGCATCTGTACACACCCTCCGTCACCGCCCCCTCCCCCTATAAATCTAGCTCCCACTTCTCACTAAACTAGCTTGATAAAGGAGCGCGACTGTCACACCACCGCAGCTCGTACGCTCAGGAAACGCGTCGCATAATACAGCAACATCACCAGTGCCATCCTGCTGCTGAAACATCTCTACCCCACCTGCCTGGCTTACTAGCTATCTCCGCCACCGCAACCGGCTTCATCACCTTACAGCGGTGAAGGACAGCTCCACAGCACAGTGCCCAGCAGTCGAAGGATCATAAGTGACAAAACTGATGACCACTTTTAACCACTTTAGCCCCGGACCATATTGCTGTCCAAAGACCAGAGCACTTTTTGCGATTCGGCACTGCGTCGCTTTAACTGACAATTGCGCGGTCATGCGACGTGGCTCCCAACCAAAATTGGCGTCCTTTTTTCCCACAAATAGAGCTTTCTTTTGGTGGTATTTGATCATCTCTGCGGTTTTTATTTTTTGCGCTATAAACAAAAACAGAGCGACTATTTTGAAAAAAATGCAATATTTTTTACCTTTTTTCTGTAATAAATATCCCCCAAAAATATATAAAAAAAAAAAATTTTTCCTCAGTTTAGGCCGATACGTATTCTTCTACATATTTTTCGTAAAAAAAATAGCAATTAGCGTTTATTGATTGGTTTGCGCAAAAGTTATAGCGTTTACAAAATAGGGGGTAGTTTTATGGCATTTTTATTATTATTTTTTTTTTACTAGTAATGGCAGCGATCAGCGTTTTTTTTCAGTACTGCGACCTTATGGCGGACACTTCGGACACTTTTGACACATTTTTGGGACCATTGGCATTTTTTTTAGCGATCAATGCTATAAAAATGCATTGGATTACTATAAAAATGCCATTGGCAGTGAAGAGGTTAACACTAGGGGGTGGGGAAGGGGTTAAGTGTGTTCCTATTTGTGTTCTAACTGTATGGGGGGAGGGTGGACTTACTAGGGGGAATCACTGATGTTCCATTCATACATTGTATGAACAGAAAATCAGCGTTTCCCCCGCTGACAGGAACGAGCGCTGTGTGTTTACACACACAGCTCCCGTTCCCCGCTCTGTAACGAGCGATCGCCGCCGGGCACACGCACAGGACTCGGGGGCGAGCGGGGGGCACGCGCGCGGGCCGCCGGCGGCGCGCACGCGCCCCCTAGTGGCCGTCGAAAGTGGCGACGTAGAGCTACGGGCTCTCGCGCAGGAGTGCCGACCTGCCGCCGTATTAACTTGTACAATGCCAATTTTTAACTTCTAAAATGTGAGTTGCCTGTACTCTTTAACTTATTAAATTGTTTAACAACATCTGCACTTAGAGGCGCCTCTTCCCTTGTTTTTTGGCACTATGAAGTGAGTTGCAGTCGCATTCTTGCAAACATGTACATTATTGGACATAATTTATTGTATACTCTTTCAATTATTATTTCCTTTATTCAGATATCAAAGACATTATATCCCTGATGAAGATCAAACTTTGAAAGTTTTTGATCGGAAACGCGTCGGATCAGCCAACCCTCTACAGCTTACCCCCTAGGGGGAACTTCTGTTGTAATATGGCATAGTGTCAATTTGCTATTTATATGTCTGAAAAAATTGTCTTATTGTTTCATTTTTTTCTTTTCACATTATTATCTTATATTGTAATGTCATTTTTGTACTTTTTCTACTT
Source organism: Rana kukunoris (assembly GCA_029574335.1). NCBI lineage: Eukaryota > Metazoa > Chordata > Amphibia > Anura > Ranidae > Rana > Rana kukunoris. The sequence goes on along the minus strand of CM056049.1, from coordinate 5,967,322 downwards.
ACATGTATTAAAATATATTTTTTTATAATTTTTGAATATATTTTTTTTTTTCGTTGCCCACATAGTCCCAACCCTAGAGATTTCAAATTTCCAAGGGACTATGGCAACCACATGATCATTTTCATAGGCTGGTTAATTTGCACCCTGAGGCGAGCCTTTAACAGAGCAAATGCCCGAACTAGAACTTCCCTGCTCTATACTGTGCCACGCATTTTGAGCAAGCAGACCACTACAGTCATTACCAAATTTTCAGCACATCATGACCAACTGCGTAATATTTTGGAGAAACATTGGCATCTGTTGACAGACCATCACACCTTAAGTAAACATGTACGCTCAACCCCCCGGAAATAGTGTTCCGACAGGCTTGATCACTTAAGGATCATTTGACCAGCAGCCAAAACCAACCTGCTGGTGCTTCCTGTTCTGGCCCTAGAGGGACATCACGGTGTGGTCAGTGCCCCAGATGCCCATGGATCATGGAGTGACAAACCTTCAGCCTACCTAATGGAGAAGACTTCTCACCCTGTTTTTCGGCCCAATGCAGCACTACTGGTGTCATATCTCATGACATCTGCCATGCATTTTATGTTGGCAAGACCATTCGTGAGTTGCGCCAGCGTATTGGCGACCACCTCTATTGCTCGACTAACAGCAAATTAACCACCATTGGCCATCACATAGCCATCTACCAATCCGTTAACGGTCTAGTTTATGGTCTTAGATGCTTTGTCCATTGACCTAGAGGTGGTGACCGAAAGAGTGCTTCTCCAACGAGAAGCCCTCTGGATCGAGAGGCTGAGCTCTACAACACCTCCTGACCTTAATGAGGTTAATTCCTTCAAGCCATTCCTGTAGTTTTGCAGTCATAGTGTATACTCTTCTTCTTCCCTCCCACTCTTTCCCTTATGTTATCATAGCTCCCCCTTCCCTTCCCTTCCCTCCTTTTCCCTTTTCCTTCCCTCTGCTTTACATACCTCTGATTTTGCTAGAATACTGACACTGCATCAGACTAATGCTCGTCTCTTTTAGAAAAAAATTGTTGCCTATGTGCTAGTACGGGCACCTTTATCTGTTGTGCCCATTACCATTGAGTATATATGCTTCTTATTAATGTATATTATCGCTTTACACTGATTTGTTATTTTTTTTTTGTATTGATTTACTTATTGACAATGTTTATTAGCCCCCTGTGGCGTTTGCCTATCCCCCTCAGATCTTCTCTCTGCCCCGGTGGCTTGTTTTTCAATCGGCGGCCGGGTGACCGCCCTGGTTGGGCCATAGCCCCACCCAGGGACTTGATCAAACTTGCCCACTCACTGGCAATGGTTTCAGCCACAGTCTTAGTGCGTGGTGCGCATGCGTGCGACTGTTTGCCACGATCACGCGCTGTGGGCGGCCTGATGCAGTGACGCTGGACAGCAGCGTCGTGACGCTTGGCGATGACATCACTGCATTGGGGACATTTAACCAGGCACTGTCCTGCTGTGGATACGACGGACACCAAGCTCTAAGACACTCATTGCTTTACCCAGCATCAAGTGAGTATATCATCCCTACATTTGTATATGCTGCTGCCGCCCTAGACCTCTCATCAATGCCTTTCTTCCAGTGTCCTCTCATTAGACCCGTTTCCCTCTTCATATAGGTTGCCTCTGCTTTGTGAGACTTACATAGTCTCTCCTGTGTGTTCCCACCTCATTACCATATTTCAGCTGGTTAAGCTGTCGTAACCTTACTGTATTTTTCTACATCCTGGAATTGGGTCCTAGGGCCCTTTCACCCTAATTGAAGTGTCCACTCAAGTATAATTCCGTAGCCCCCCCCCTCCTTTCTTTCCCTTTCTCCCTCCTTCCCTTCACCATCTCTTTCCCTTTCTCCCTTCTTCCCTTCCCCATCTCTTTCCCTTTCTCCCTCCTTCCCTTCCCCATCTCTTTCCCTTTCCCCAACCCCCCCCCGTCTCTCTTCTTTTCCTCCCTTTTTTCCTCTTCTGTCCTTTTTATTCCTGCTAAACCGCTACTGCCTTGTCCACTTACCCCATTTCCTCCATCCAATTTTTCCCTTCCCTCACATTTCAGCACTCTCCCACTACCATCACGGTCCATCTCCCATTTTTACCACCACCTTGCCACTTTTGATCACCCTCTACCATGTCGATATTGTTAAATGTATTATTAGTTCCCAATGTCTCCCTTCCTATATGTTAAGTTGAACAGGTAATTTCCACACTTGTCCCCCTCGCCTGCCGCGGGAGACTGTCCCCATGGTTGGTTTTTGATGTTTGAGCTACTTTTAGGTAAGCCACAGGAAGCTTATTCCCCCATGTATATTTTGTACTGGTGCATATATGTACTTTTAATATGTAATTCTGTTCTTCTAACAATTGGGTGGAATATATATGTATGAGGCATATTGTCATTCTTACCTGTTAATTGCCTACGTATTAATTTTAGAATTCTCCTGAAGAAGCGACCCAGTCGCAAAACTAGTTGAGACCCTTCTCTACGTGACCTCCGCCTTCACCGCGATCTCCACTTTGGGGAACTACCTCAGCTTGGTGCTCCACATGGCTGGTCTCGTTTGATGTCTATTGTGATGTATTGTGTTTTTTGTTCTGATGTATAGTTGTTTTTATATAAAAAACATGTCTTTTTGATGTCATCATATTAATAAATTTATATATATATACGTATATACACATATATATATATATATACACACATACACATACACACACACATACACACAGTACAGACCAAAAGTTTGGACACACCTTCTCATTCCAAGAGTTTTCTTTATTTTCATGACTATGAAAAATTGTAGATTCACACTGAATGCATCAAAACTATTAAGACATGTGGAATTATATACATAACAAAAAAGTGTGAAACAACTGAAAATATGTCATATTTTAGGTCCTTTTGCTTTGATTACTGCTTTGCACACTCTTGGCATTCTCTTGTCACCTGAAATGGTCTTCCAACAGTCTTGAAGGAGTTCCCAGAGATGCTTGGCACTTGTTGGCCCTTTTGCCTTCACTCTGTGGTCCAGCTCACCCCAAACCATCTCGATTGGGTTCAGGTCCGGTGACTGTGGAGGACAGGTCATCTGGCGCAGCACCCCATCACTCTTCTTCTTGGTCAAATAGCCCTTCCCCCACCTGGAGGTGTGTTTGGGGTCATTGTCCTGTTGAAAAATAAATGATGGTCCAACTAAACGCAAACCGGATGGAATAGCATGCCGCTGCAAGATGCTGTGGTAGCCATGCTGGTTCAGTATTAATTCCCAACAGTGTCACCAGCAAAGCACCCCCACACCATCACACCTCCTCCTCCATGCTTCACGGTGGGAACCAGGCATGTAGAGTCCATCCGTTCACCTTTTCTGCGTCGCACAAAGACACGGTGGTTGGAACCAAAGATCTCAAGTTTGGACTCATCAGACCAAAGCACAGATTTCCACTGGTCTAATGTCCATTCCTTGTGTTCTTTAGCCCAAACAAGTCTCTTCTGCTTGTTGCCTTTCTTTAGCAGTGGTTTCCTAGCAGATATTCTACCATGAAGGCCGGATTCACACCGTCTCCTCTTATCAGTTCTTCTAGAGATGTGTCTGCTGCAAAAGGTGGCTACTTTGAAGGACCTAGAATATGACATATTTTCAGTTGTGTCACAATTTTGTTATGTATATAATTCCACATGTGTTACTTCATAGTTTTGATGCCTTCAGTGTGACTCTACAATTTTCATAGTCATGAAAATAAAGAAAACTCTTTGAGAAGAAGGTGTGTCCAAACTTTTGGTCTGTACTGTGTGTATATATATATTCTGAGTTCACCTGTTTACATCGTACCGATATAGTCCTTCCCCACCCCTTTTTTGCAGTGATCTGCTCCTTTGGATTTTTGGGGTCCTTAAGTTCTACCTCTATTTAATCCCTCTGTCTATCCGAAACAGAGAGCCCGACCACGGTTTGGTCCTGTTTGGGTATTGAAATTGACTCGGTGGAAATGGTTTTCTGGCTCCCGGCAAATAAATTAGCTAAGCTTAAGGCATTGGTGTGATTCGCTAGGGCCGCCAGGAAGCTTTGGCTTCAACAGCTTCAATCCCTGCTGGGCCACCTTGTCTTTGCTTGCCGGGTGCTTCCCATGGGTAGGGCCTTTTGTCGGAGGCTGTCGTTGGCCACGAAGGGCGTAGCGGCCCCTCATCATTTTGTCTGCATAACTAAGCCTATGCGTGATGATTTGGAGGTGTGGCTTTCCTTCCAACAGACCTATAATGGTCACTCCTGCTAGCAGCTGGAGGAAGTCCCTAACTCAGTTGGACTTTTACACGGACGCTTCGGACTCCTTGTCAGGAATGGTCCCCCCTGCTAATAAATCTGCCTGTTATTTTGGCTGCAGTACTGGCCTCCACCAGCGGGGGGTTCTTGGTAATTTGGAGCACACAGCCTTTCCTGCGTTCAGGTGTGACCTGAATGCAATCAGCACGCCTCTATAATACCCGGCGTGTGTAATCACTCCTTGCCCTGGTATCGTCATATCTCACACACCTGAGCCTGTATCCAGACCCTGTCTTTTGATCCTGATTTTGTGCCTAAGGCCTCTTACACACACATCAGTTTTTCTTCAGGTTTTTCTTTTCAGTTTACCAAATCCATCTAATATGAGGTCAAACCTCAAGAGTCTCAATTTGTATGCAATCAGGCAGGCCCTTGTACTACATAGTTTTGGTAAACTGAAAAGAAAAACCTGAAGAAAAACTGATGTGTGTGTAAGAGGCCTTAATCCTGTTCCGTGTTCCCTGATCCTGATCCCTGCCTGGACTCTTCCGCCCTGTTCCCTGGTTCCTGTCTTCCCTGGATCTTACCCCGCAGCTCATCCATCCATCCGCTCCCTGCTCTGTCCTGTCCCATCCTTACCCATCGGCTGACTTCCAACGTGTATGACCTCGGCCTGGCTTGGTTTATGAATACGGTATCTCCCTTTGACTATATATATATATATATACACTGTTTGTTGTTGCACTGGTTGTCCTCACTTATTTTTGTAAATAAACACCTTTTCACTTCACTAATCATATTGTTTGGTCTCCTCTGTGCAGTCACACAGTACTGATCTAGTATATTCTCCTGACACTCCTGGGGTTTTGGTGCTTTCTTCCAAGGAGCTTGGTCCGCTAAACCCTGGCCGGCCTCATGGGCCCAACTGGATTTATTGTGGAACTTGACCTAATTGGAACATCGTGGTGGCAGTGGAATTGTGGGGGGAGGAATTGTGGAACAGGCGGGTAGTTTTTTGAACTGATAGGAGTGTGGTACAGGTTGTTAACCACCAATCCGCGCGTTCTCCCCCTGTAGTCTCATTGTTGCGTTTCTTTGTTCTTAAAATGTTTACAATTTAATGTGTGGTTTAGGGCTAAACATGTTCCTGGTGTTTCTAATGCTGTCGCTGATTCTCTTTTTCGTTCGCAGTTCGACCGTTTCCGCTCGCTGGCCCCGAATGCTTCTTCAGTGGGACTCCTTTGCCCGAAGTTCTTGTGGACCCTCGATTCCGAAGCTTGTTAAGCCACATCAGTGCTTCACTCTCTCAAAATACGTGGGTGGCTTACCGTCGGATTTGGTCTGAATGGGTGTCGGTCCTCGGTGGCGAGTTCCTCCTTTCTTTCCCTCAGGACAAGCACTTGGCTCTCTTTTCCTACCTGGTGCACCTGCAAGGAACTTTACTTTGAATAACCTGAACCCAAGACCTACTCTCTTACAGAGTATTTCTGTGATGATGATGACACCTTAAAACTCTACACTCAGCATCTGGCCACATCTCCTCCGATAACCCACTCATCTCTTAAGCCCAAGTCTATCTTTTTTCCTACCCATTCAAAAGGCCCATATCTTAAGAGATTTTATAGAGTGGTCTATGCAGACCTAGTGAAACTATGTGACTACCTCCTCCTCAAACAAAACAACTTGTCACCATCAGAAACAAAAGCATTAGACCTACCCCTACACATGAACATAGTAATCAAATCTGCTGACAAAGGAGGAGGCATCATACTTCTCGACAAAACAGATTACTTGAAAGAAGCCTACAGACTCCTTTCTGACACCACCACCTATCACAAGTTACACAAGGATCCCACGACGGATTTTGCTACAGAAGCAGAGGTTCTAATCTACAAAACACTCCAGGAAGGCATCATAACAAAAACAGAAAGTTTGTTTCTACGCAAAACATTCTTCCAGTTACCATATTTTTACTACCTACCAAAAATTCATTAAGATTCACCCCCCAGGAAGACCCATTGTAGCGGCCATGAATAGTGTCACTACAGGCTTTAGCCTGTATATAGACAAATTCTTGCAACCAATTTTACTCGAACTACAATCATACATACGTGATAGTACTCGCCTTTTGGAACTCCTGTCCCCCTACAAGTGGGAATCTACATACACCTGGCTCTCACTGGACATTTGTTCTTTATATACTTCCATCCCACATAATTTGGGACTTATGGCACTTGAACAATTTTTGCTCCAAGAATCACTAATCAACCCTCGTCAGGCAGAATTCATCGTACAAGCCACCAGATTCTGTCTGACACACAACTACTTTACCTTTAACGAAGATTTCTATCAGCAATCACAAGTAACAGCCATGGGAGCAAATTTTGCTCCCTCATATGCCAACCTTCCCATGGGGTATTGGGAGACCCACCATATACACGCAGAAAACATTGTCTTCTGTGGACGATATATTGACAACATCATTATCATCTGGGATTGTGCCCCCAATCTTATTGTGTTCTTACAACAGATGTAAAGGATTACACATATGTGTTATTGTTACAGTGTTTCCCATCCTTCCACCATGGCCTTCCTGGACCTCGAACTTGGACACAATGAACATACCATCTTTGCTAAAAACTACACCAAACCCACAGCAGGAAACTCCTATCTACACTACCGGAGCTGCCACCTCCCAAAATAGATCAACAACATCCCTAAGGGCCAGTTCTGCCGCCTGAGACAGAACTGTACCTGGGACTCTGATTATATCGAACTTAGCGCCAATCTCAAAAAAAAATTCATGGAAAAACAAGACCCAGAAAACTTAGTTGACGCAGCACATGAGTTTTACCTGCATGGGAAGCCACCCAGACACGACAAACCTGCACATGACTGTACCACCCGATTCATCACTACCTTTCATTCTAAACACAAAAATATGGAGACAACACTCTCTAAACATTGGAATATACTCCAACAGGACCCCCACCTCAAAACTGGACTTCCACCCTACCCCAGAGTTACTTACCGGAGGGCTCCCAACCTGGAAAAAAAAATCGCCCCCAGTAACCCTATTCCTCATTACCCACTTTTATACCGATCATAGGTATGTATCAATGTCATAAACCATGTTGGAAAACCTGCAAATTTGTCCGACATGGTCAAAAAACCTTTAATACAAAAAGGAAAAACATATGAGCTCAAGGATTTGAACTGCTCATCAGATTTTGTAGTATATGGCCTCAGTTGCCCATGTGGCCTGATGTACGTAGGCCGCACTATACGACCACTAAGGCAGAGATTTGGGGAACATAGAAGATACATTGAGGGAGGAACAGACCCTCACAGTGTTCCCAGACATTTTTCTACGGTGCATCAAAAATCCACCACAGGACTCTATGTGTGGGTCATTGAACAAATTGACAGATCCCTCCCGGCAGCCGAAAGATTTAGGAAACTCTGTGCTAGAGAGACCTATTGGATTTATAGTTTAGACGCACTCTCACCTGGAGGTATCAACGAGAGCATTGAAATCCACACTATCTTATAATAGATCCTGCCCCCAACTATTTATATTGTCTATACCCAAAATTGACTAATCTCTAATATTTTATAATTTTTTTTGCATGTTTTAGCATGCTCTCTATATATAGTCTCACGTATTCATTTGTATTTATGTGAAGGCGTATATGTACTTGTGCGTGCTCGCATGCATGCACAAGGGTATGTATGTACCAACACATAAATGAGCAACCCCCATTAATCCAGGTTTAGTTTGAGTTCCCTTCACCCCCTCCTTGGCTCATATTCTCTCCCCCCCCCCCTACTTTTCTTGTATATTTATATTATCTTACATCTATACATATATATTTCACAGGATACTTCATCTGGTTCCTCTCATACTGGGGGTGGCGGGTACTAGTAAGCAGTGGCATATCCAAGCCATGGCACGTGCCATAGGTGCCATGGGAGGGGGGGGGGGGGAATCACTCCCAAAATAAAATTCCCACCTGTTCTGCGGCCACATTCTGCACTATATCCACTGTGTTGGCAGCGGCACGACAATTCCTTAAAAAATACTGTCTGTTATGCTGGCTGGCATGTAAGAGGACAGTAGGAGAGGGGCAGGCACGAACCGCGGGCTCCCCCGTGCTTTTCTTTAAATGGTTTTACCCACATCGTCATTCTGCTAACTTGCAGAATGACTTGCTCCACCTTAGGTTCCGCCTACCCTCCTCTGCGCAGCGCGGCATCTCCCGAGCGCCAACGCGTTGGTGACGTCACCGTCGTCACTTGTGAGGTGAGGGGGAGAAGAAGAACTGTCTAGTCTGAAAGTAAAGACTCGAGTGTGGAGGAGACTCAGTTCCTACTCAGAGGAGACTCTAGTGGAAACCACAGCCAGGCAGGACTGCAGCAGTTACGGTATTCCAAACAGTCACACCCACATCACACATGCTGCTTCATCAATGTGTACAATATAATGATGTGTACCAACCAAATATAGTGCTTATTATATGGAATTCATAAATTAGAATTCTGCATAGCCATAGATATCCTAAATAAAGTGATTTCTGCAAGTAGTACCTGCACATATAATTTTATTTATTATTATTATTATTATTTATCTATGGCTATGCAGAATTATATTTTATTTAATCCATATTAACCACTTCCTGACTGGGCACTTATACCCCCTCCTGACCAGGTGAAATTTCAGCTTCTGGCACTGCGTCGCTTTAAATGACAATGGCGCGGTCGTGCGACGTGGCTCCCAAACAAAGTTGGCGTCCTTTTTTCCCCACAAACAGAGCTTTCTTTTGGTGGTATTTGATCATCTCTGCGGTTTTTATTTTTTGCGCTATAAACAAAAAAAGAGCGACAATTTTGAAAAAAAAGTCAATATGTTTTACTTGTTACTATAATAAATAGCCAATTTAAAAAAATAAAAAAAAACACTTTTTTTTTTCAGTTTAGGCCGATACGTATTATTCTACATATTTTTGGTAAAAAAAAAAAAAAAAAAACGCAATAAGCGACTGGTTTGCGCAAAAGTTATAGCGCATACAAAATAGGGGACAGAATTATTAATTTTTATAACTTTTTTTTTTTTTACTAGTAATGGCGGCGATCTGCAATTTTTATTGGGACTACGACGTTATGGTGGACACATCGGACACCTTTGACACATTTTTGGCGCCATTCACATTTATACTGTGATCAGTGCTATAAAAATGCACCGATTACTGTATAACTGTGACTGGCAGTGAAGGGGTTAACACTAGGGGGTGAGGAAGGGGTTAAATATGTATCCTGGGTGTGTTCTAACTGTGTGGGGGGAGGGGGGTGACTGGGGGAGGTGACCGATTCTGTGTCCCTATGTACAAGAGACACAAATCGGTCTCCTCTCTCACTGACAGGACATGGATCTCTGTGTTTACATACAGAGATCCATGTCTTGTCCCTGTAACCGCCGATTGCGAGTGCCTGGCGGACATCGCGGCCGCCAGGCACGCACATCGGTATCTCAGAAATGCAGCGGGCACGCGCGCGCCCTCTAGTGGCCATTAAGAGCACAGGACGCCTATTTGCGTCCTGTGAGGCGGCGTACACACGACCGAGGTTCTCGCTGGAAACCAGCGAGAACCTCGCTGGAAGCTGCATTCCAGCGAGGACCTCGGCCGTGTGTACGCTCTCGGCGAGCATCCCGTCGGGAATGCCGTCGAGCAGAAATAGAGAGCATGTTCTCTATTTGCTCGACGGCCCGCCTGGATGAATGGCTGGTTGCCATTCCCGACGGGCGGGTCGCCGATTTCGACGGCCGGCAGAGAACCTCGACGGGCGGAACGATGTGTTCTGCCCGTCGAGGTTCTCTGCCGTGTGTACGCGGCCTCAGAGATTCAGGACCGCCCGACGGCCGCAATATATTCGTAGGACCGTCGGGAAGTGGTTAAGCACTACATTGGATTGGCTGCATGCTTCTGTTTGAGACTGTGCCCAGCCCATGATGACTTTTTTCATGATGATAGATTATAATTCTGCATAGCCATGGATATAAATAAAGTGATTTGTGCAGGTACTACTTGCAGAAATCACTTTATTTAGGATATCTATGGCTATGCACTGGGGCGTTGCACCATTGGCGGTAAAGCGCCGCTATTTTAGCAGCGCTTTACTGACGTTTTTTGCAGCGCTATTCAGCCACTAGCACTTTGAGCGTCCTGCCAGCACAAACACTAGCGGCCCAAGAAAGGGTTAAAACCGCCCGCAAAGCGCAGCTGCAGCGGTGCATTGCTGGCGGTTCAGCGACGCTGCCCATTGGTTTTAATGAGCAGGGGCACGTTTGAATCAGTGTGTACACTGTTCTTACAGCGCCTTAAAGATGCAGCTCGCAGGACTTTTTTTAATGTCCTGCCAACCGCTCCAGTGTTAAAGTCTTCGGCCTTTCACCATCGAGTGCTCTATAATGTCCTGCCAACCGCTCCAGTGTTAAAGTCCTTGGCTTTTCACCATCGAGTGCTCTATTTTGTAGCGCTGTAGCACCTGTAAAGCGCCCTGTGCGAAGAAAGCGAGAGGGCTTTTACACTGGAGCAGTGCGTTGGCAAGACATTAAAAAAATGTCCTGCAAGCAGCATCTTTGAGGCTCTTAAAGCGCCCCTGCCCATTAAAATCAAAGCGGTGCTTTGCAGGCGTTTTTATTTAACCCTTTCTCAGCCGCTAGCGGAGGTTAAAAGCGCCCCGCTAGCGGCTGAGCAGCGCCGCAAGAAAGACGGTAAAGCGCCGTTAAAAATAGCAGCACTTTACCACCGACGACCCCACCCCCCCAGTGTGAAAGAGGCCTTAAAGTCATCATCATGTGCGATTGTGCGTGTGTGCTAAGCAGACAGGGCCGCTAGTGATCCTACTCCCTCTCTCCCCCTGTACAGTGTCAGAGGCGCTGAAGCAGCAGGGGCGGAGGACTGTATCCATTATGAGGAAGCATCCCCTGCGTGTCCCTGATTATCACGGTGCCACTGCCAGTCAAGCCCCGTACACACGGCCGAGGTCCTCGGCAGAAACCAGCCAGAACCTCGCTGGGAGCCGCATTATGCCGAGAACCTCGGCCGTGTGTACGCTCCTGGCTCGCCCCGCCCGTCGGGAATCCCGTCGAGCGAATAGAGAGCAGGCTCTCTATTTGCTCGACGGCCCGTCGGGATGAATGGCTGGTTGCCATTCCCGACGGGCGGGTCGCGGATGTGTTCCGCCCGTCGAGGTTCTCTGCCGTGTGTACGGGGCTTAAGTGTGACCTGTCTGTGTTCCACTGCGCACAGTCACTGTCTCTGATGTTCCGTTCCACTCTGCCTTTCTGCCTAGGGCTGTGCCCGCACACCGCATGATGCGTCCCCATGGAGGCCACTCTCTCCCTCCTGCTAAGTGCCCATACACTGCATGATTCCTTTTAATTTATGGGTGCTGATGTTACTGCATTTATGGGTGCTGATGTTACCGCATTTATGGGTGCTGATGTTACCGCATTTATGGGTGCTGATGTTACCGCATTTATGGGTTCTGGTGAGGCCGCATTTATGGGTGCTGATGTTACCGCATTTATGGGTGCTGATGTTACTGCATTTACGGGTGCTGATGTTACTGCATTTACGGGTGCTGATGTTACTGCATTTACGGGTGCTGATGTTACTGCATTTATGGGTTCTGGTAAGGCCGCATTTATGGGTGCTGATGTTACTGCATTTATGGGTGCTGATGTTACTGCATTTATGGGTGCTGATGTTACTGCAATTATGGGTGCTGGTAAAGCCGCATTTATGGATGCTGATATTACCGGAGCCAGGGGGGTTGGCAAAATTAGGTTTCGCCTAGGGCGTCAACAATCCTCTCTGTCCTCATCACACTGCGTCCCTCTCCATCTGTCACCAGTGTCCCTCCCTGTCCCTTGATTGTGTGTTAGTTACTGTGTGCACCAATGTATTTTAATGAGTGTGAGTTGGCATCATCGGTGATTTTTTTTTTTTTGTGTATGGGTCATTGTCAGTCAAATGTAAGTCATTGAGTATCTTGTGTATGTGTTCTTCTTTAACCACTTCCACACCGGGCCTATTCTGGCACTTCTCTCCTACATGCATAAATCATATTTTTTTTTGATAGAAAATTACTCAGAACCCCCAAACACTATATATGTCTTTTTAGGAGACACCCTAGGGAATAAAATCCTGGCCATTGCAACTTTTTATCTCGCATAGTATTTGCGCAATCATTTTTCAAACGCCTTTTTTTGGGGAAAAAAACGGTTTTGTGAATTAAAAAAATAACAAAAACAGTAAAGTTAGCCCAATAGTTTTGTATAATGTTAAAGATGAAGTTACGCTGAGTAAATAGATACCCAACATGTAACGCTTTAAAATTGCGCACACTCATTGAATGGCATCAAACGTCAGTACTTAAAAATCACCATAGGTGTCGCTTATTTTTATTTTTTTAAAGTTACAAATTTAGAGTTACAGAGGAGGTCTAGCGCTAGAATTGTTGCTGGCACTCTAACGCACACGGCGATACCTCACATGTATGGTTTGAACGACGTTTACATATGCGGGTGGGACTTACGTGTGTGTTCGCTTCTGAGCGCGAGCTACCGGGGATAGGGGCGTTTAAAAATAAAAGAAATTAAATAAAAAATTAAAAATATATTTTTTTTTTACTTTTTTTGACATTTTTTTTTTATTATCACTTTTATTCCTATTACAAGGAATGTAAACATCCCTTGTAATAGGAATTGTTCGTGACAGGTACTCTTTATGGATAAATGTGGGTTCAATAAGACCCCACATCTCTCCTCCAGGCTGGAAAGCATTAGATCGTGAAAAAAAATTCACCGATCTAATGCTTTCAGCCGCGATGGAGGCTGTGTTTACATTCCAGGGTCCCAGCGTGACGTCATAACTTTGTGCCCAGGCCTCCGATGATCATAGAGATGACTGGTGACCATCTGGTCACCAGTCTACTCTATGGTTTCCATCGGGCGCCGGCGGATCGTTTTTCCGGGTCTCCGATGGCAAAGGAGAGCTCGGAGAAGCACTGGATGGCGGCGGGAGGGGAGACGTCCCCTCCCGCCGCCTATAAGAACGATCAAGCGGCGGAACCACCGCTATGATCGTTCTTATGGTACAGGGTTTCGCCGCCTAAAGAGATGGATATCTGAATGATGCCTGTGGCTGCAGGCATCATTCAGATATCCCCACTGAAAGTCGTCCTTGGGCTGGAAGTGGTTAAAATTACTAAAGAAAAAAATTGGAGAGCCAAGTGACAGAAGTGGAGAGCACCAGCCCTGACAGCCCACTTCTATCAATTTTCAGGTGTATTGCAAAAACATGAAACCTTTCTTGACGAAGAAGGAGGAAAGTGGGGCTGAAGGACGGAAGAGACGAAAGTTGGAGGAAGCCAAGAAGTCAAGCAAGTTTTTCATGACCTTCTTTGAAAAGCCTGGAACAAGTTGTTTGACACCCTCCGTGGAGTGCCCTGCACCTGCTACATGTTTATTAGAATCTGAAGGTGGATCAAGTAAAAATGCATCACAAGCCGAGGAGGAAGTCAAGTCAGATAAATCTGAGACAGATTAGAAGTGAGGAGGCCAGAGAGAACATGAACATGACAGGAGGGGAAGACGATGGTGGCGGCAATGCTGTGTTTATTGATGAGATTGAAACTGACGATACTGAACCTGGTGAATTTGATGGTGTTGAAGAGCCTCAAACTGTCTTACCAGAAGTTATTGAACATCATGATATTGGACTTCTGAAGTTCAACAAAGAATCTGGAAAAGCAATTCTGCCTGATGTATTAAGAACAGAAATAATAAAGCTGGGTTCAAAGTATTTCCAGAACAGTGAGGGGCCTTGCCTACCAACAAGGAACCGCTCAATGAACAAAACTTGGTTCAAGAGGAAATTGGGAAATGGTCGTGGTGAGTAAGTGACCCGCTCTTGGCTGGTCTATTCCCCTTTTAAAAAGTCTGCATTTTGTATCTGTTGTCTTCTCTATTCCCAGTCAGACAATCAATCCTCATTGGAGCAGGAAAGTGGATTCAGCCAATGGAAAGCACCTGAAATGATAAGTGTTCATGAAAATGTTAAAAAATCATCGGGAGTGTTTTGCACAGTGGAAAGAAATGGAAAGAAATTTAGCTGAAAACAGAGGAGTTATTGACGTGGAACTTCAGTCACAGATTGAGAAGGAAAAACAGAAGTGGCGTGATATCTTGAGGAGAATCCTTCATTGGATAAAATTCCTTGCCACTCAGAACCTGGCTTTGCGAGGACATAGGGAGTCACTTCAGCTGGATGAAGACTCCAATGTGGGAAATTTCCTTGGCCTACTGAAACTACTGGCCATCTTTGACCCTGTCATGAAAGAACACCTCAGTCATGTGGAAAGTCATCCTGGATCCACGTCTTACCTTTCACCAGGTGTTCAGAATGAATTCATTCACATCATGGCATCTACTGTTCACCAGAGTTTACTGACAAGTATTCATAAGGCCAAGTACCATGGTCTCATGTTTGATTCGACTCCTGATCAGGCACACCATTAAAAGATGTCAGAAGTAGTGAGGTACGTGGAGGTTGATTTTGAGAGCAAAACTGTCCGTTTTAGTCATTCCTTGGATTTTTACAGATAAGCCAGAAGGATGCTGAGAGCTTGGTTGAAGACATCTTGAAACAGCTAGAGAAGGATGGAATGGAGCTACAGGATTGTCGGTCACAGTGCTATGACAATGCTGCTGTGATGGCTGGACACAAAATTGGTGTTCATAAAAGAATAAGTGAGAAAAACAACCAGGCAGTGTTTGTGAATTGCAACAATCACTCACTCAACTTGGTGGGTGTACATACAGCCAAGCAGGATACAATGATGGTCACATTTTTTGGTACAATCAAAGCTCTCTATGTGTTCTTCTCCCGTTCAACACAGTGCTGGGAAAAACTCAAAAACGCTGTGCCTATGGTTGTTAAGTCTGAAACAAGGTGGAGCGCAAGGACAGAAGTGAAGTGAAGCCTGTCAACTACTTTGAGGAGATAGTTCAAGTTCTCCAAGACATGACAGACAATGGATTTTGGAACAAAGTACTTATTCGCATTGACCGTATTCAAAAGAGGCTGCAGGATCCTAGCATGAACTTTCACGATGCTGCCCTGGATTTGAAAGCCCTCCGAGATCATTTTGATGATGACAGAGAAGTTTTAGTCAGTGATTCACTCGAAGAAGTCTCTGTCAAGACGGAAATATTGAAGTTGAAAGACGTCAGAGACGAAAGAAACGAACGCCTGGTGAGAACTTAAGAGATGTTGGGTTATCAGCCAAGGAGGAGATGGAAAGAGTCATGAAGGGAACACTTGACCGCCTTCACAGAGAAATGGATGAAAGGTTCACCCGTTTGCATGACACTGACGGCAAACTTGGGTTCCTTCTCGATGTTGGGGGACTGTGTTCCGGTGCCTACAATAACGACCTAAAAAAGAAGTGTGAAAATTTGGCGAAATTCTACAGCTCTGATGTTGATGGACAGCAGCTATATGAAGAAATTTTGGATTGCAGAATGTTGCTATTAAGTCGTGCCAACATGAAAATAACAAGACCTAAAGAGCTTCTCGAATTTATTGTTCAATATGGGGATGAGAGTGTCTTCCCCAATCTTCGCATTGCTATTCAGATAATGCTAACTATTGCAGTTTCCATCGCCAGCTGTGAGAGATCATTTAGCAAGTTAAAACTAATACTTTCGTATTTGAGAGCCTCCATGGGTCAAGACTCTGTGATCTTGCTCTGCTGAGTGTAGAAAGAGAAGAAACAGAAAAAAAACTGACTTTGAGCAGATCATAGACCAGTTTGCATTAGTGAAAGCAAGGAAGGTGCCGTTGTAATTTGTATGTAGTGCCAATCCATAATTTGTAAAGGAAAATTTTTTTTTTTTTTTTCATAATAAGCATCCTTTACCAGCAGACATTCCTCTTTTCACTTCCTCATTGTTTGTTTCTGCTCAGAAGTTGCTCTATTTCTTCTTTGTTTTGTTCACTTCCTGCTTGTCTGATTGTTACTCACCACCGTGAAGGGAGACTTTACTGCGGTGGTCAGTGACGTGCTCGCCCCCTCCTGGGAACTACATCTGTGCGGCAGGACGCTCTCTACGTGTTAGAGACTTCAAGGAGGTGTGAATTACTGGGCGTGCCACAATGCATACTGGGTAATAAACGAGCCCCGCAAACCAGTAAGTGAATGAGAAAACAGAAACTAGAACGCCAGAGGTGATATAGATGAAGGAATCTAATAGGTATTTACTCTTTGGTTAACAGAATCATTACACTATTCTGTCTGTCTACCTTGCACACATTCATTTAATTGGAAGATTAAAGAGTTTGACTTGTAGATTTGTCAGCTGTTTTTTTGTTAAGGTTATCTGAAAGATGGAATATAAAAAGCCGCGCCCCACACAGATTAGTCAAAATTAGTTACACCAATATCATTGATGGTAAACAAAATAACACTAAAGTCCATTGAAGTCCATAGTGGTGGAAATAAAAGTTCCCAGAAGCGATCCTCTGTAAAGTGTCACCAAGCGAACACACTCCAAAAGGTGCACCCACCACCGAGTGAATAAGCAGCTTACCAGAGGTCCGTCATAAGTCAGCGTCTGACTGTGACCCAGCCAACGGCCTTTAAATCCTTGTGGTTCCCAAGATCAACCCAAATGGACCAGGACGGGACACTTCTGGTTCCAGGTAATGATGACAGGTGAGTACAAATTCGCAGGTAATGTTTGCAGTGACAGGGCGGAGACACTCGGTTGTGGACAAGCAGGATGCATCGGTCTACAACCGAGTGTCTCCGCCCTGTCACTGCAAACATTACCTGCGAATTTGTACTCACCTGTCATCATTACCTGGAACCAGAAGTGTCCCGTCCTGGTCCATTTGGGTTGATCTTGGGAACCACAAGGATTTAAAGGCCGTTGGCTGGGTCACAGTCAGACGCTGACTTATGACGGACCTCTGGTAAGCTGCTTATTCACTCGGTGGTGGGTGCACCTTTTGGAGTGTGTTCGCTTGGTGACACTTTACAGAGGATCGCTTCTGGGAACTTTTATTTCTACCACTATGGACTTCAATGGACTTTAGTGTTATTTTGTTTACCATCAATGATATTGGTGTAACTAATTTTGACTAATCTGTGTGGGGCGCGGCTTTTTATATTCCATTGTTTCTGTATATCACACGCTTGCTGCAGCCTGTAGTCCTTGGGGGGAGGGGTTTTATAGCGCGGTTTTCCTTTACCTTATCTGAAAGATGGGTTTCAAATGTTTTGACAGGGGTGCAGTTTTAGTGCTTGCCATAGGCGCCATTTTCACTAGATACGCCTCTGCAGAGAACACACGTCTTCTCTTATACACAGAAGTGAGATGGCTTTCTAAAAGGTAGATCACTTAGCAGAGTGTTTGAGTTACGAGAGCCGCTCCAGAGATTTCTTTCTGAAAAACAGTCACCACTTGCAGCCCATTTCAGTGTCACAGAATGGGGTCACAAAAGTTGCTTGCTGGTGTGACATATTTAACCTGCTCAACGAACTTAATCTGTCACTTCAGGGGAGAATGAGAACTGTGTTCAAGTCGGCAGATAAAGTTGCTGCATTCAAAGCCAAACCCGAATTATGGGGGCAAAAGGTGAACAATGGGATTTTTGACATGTTTCCAACATTATCAGAGCTTTTGAAAGAGACTGAGCCAGAAACTTCTTTCACCCAGCTGGTGCATATGATCACCTCTCTCAGCTTTCAAAAGAATTTGAGCATCACTTCCCAACCACAAATGACCCCCGAACTGGGAAGGAATGGATTTGTGACCCATTTGTCAATAAGCCAGGTGAATCCACTCTGTCCGTGCTAGAAGAGGATCAACTGCTTGAGATCACAAATGATGGTGGCCTTAAAAATGTGTTTGAGACGACTTCAAACCTCCATCCATTTTGGATTAAAGTCAAGGCAGAATATCCTGCAATTGCCACAAAAGCACTGAAAAGCCTGCTGCCATTGCCGACATCCTATCTTTGTGAAGCTGGGTTTTCTGCAGTGACAGCAACCAAAACGAGAATACGGAGTAGATTGGACATAAGCAACACACTTCGAGTGTCACTGTCTCCTATCACCCCAAGATGGGACCGCTTGGTTGCAATAAAACAAGCTCAGGGCTCCCACTGATTCTGCGATATGGTGAGGTGAACCATTTCATTTTATATTACAATGTAATAGAAATAACGTGCTTCAGTCATCCTGACACCATAACATGGTCTAGTTGCAGGGAAACAAGCTTATATTGTATTAATATTAATATAAATTATTGTATGTATTAATAGGAAGGCCGGCCGTAGGCGGGCCTGAATTTGTAGGAGGAGTCGAGGGGGTTCTTAACCTACCCTCCCTCTCCTGTCTCCTGCAGGTGGACCTTCCGGGTTTCCGGCGTGACGTCATCAGCAGGCGACTCCGCGGCGGCTCCATAGCGAAAAAAAATTCTCTAGACTCCACGGCGGCTCCCCGGCGGCTCCTCGCGGCTTCACGGCTCCCCGGTGACTTCTCGGCTCCTCGATCGATCGTGTTCCTCGCTTGGCCACCTCGTACAGGTATCGGGGCGGGGGGGGGGGTTGTCTTTCATGGCTGGCTCCCGGGATGTCATTTGGTGTTTTTGTTACACCACAGGTCACGGTCCACGTCCATCTTTCTTGCACAAATAACTTGATCATATATCGTTGGTTTGTTTTTCATTTTCAGCAGATGTTGTCTTGTCCTTTTTCATTTCATACGTGTGTCTTTCGTTTTCCTTCTCCGTTTCAGGACTTCAATCGTGCAGTCACGTTACATAAATAGCAGGGGTTTTTCTTTTCAAACTGTTCCAATGAGTGTTATGCAGTTATTATGTCGGTTTTAAATTTGATGTTACACACAGGGTGCCATTTCCACTCCGCTTTCACGCAGGTGCGGCTTGGGAGGGGGTGGGTTCCTCAGGGTTGGGGGGGGGTGAGGTAAGTTGCACGGTCTTTTCTGTCAGGGGGGGGGGGCGGCAGTCTTTCCGCTGGGGTAGGTCACCCACCACGCTTGTGGGTATTTAGAGATGTTTCGTTTTTAATTGGCTTGATCAGTGGCAAGTTCTCCTCAACCGTCTGGTATGGGACACCCTTTTTCATTTTCATGCTTCACGTGGCACATTCATAGTACTCGTTTTTCCTGGTTCATTCAGGAGAGGGTCTGACTCGTTCCGGTCCCTTGTATTTTTTTCCAGGCGCCAGACGCAAGGCTTTCGTGCTAGTTGCAGGACTTTCAGGAAGGTAAGTCGGGGTCCCGGGTACCTACCCGATCTGTTCCAAGTTGTTCAGGGTCTGCCTACCACTGGGGGTCGCCTAATTCGTTTAGGTCTCTCGGGTTGAGTCGTTTCGTTGTTAATTGGCTTGAGCAGTGGCAAGTCTCCTCACCCGTTCAAATCCTTTTAGTTTTTATTCAGTTACTCAACAGCTTCTAAAGCTTGGCCCTGTCTCGTTTCAGGGTCCGGGGAAGGGGGGGGCCTGAGTGTTTCGTTTGTAATTTGTCTGCGTCGGCAGATGGCTCGGCCCTCCTAGTTGGGAGGGTTTGGGGTTCGTTCTCATCCAGGTTAAGGTGGTTGCTTCAAGAGGGCAGTGTAGAGCACGGGATGGTGGTTTCTCTTTTGTTAGTCTGGTTTAGGTTTCTGTCATGGTGTTTTGTTTTATTGTTTCAGGGCATGTCTCAAGCGGCGGACATTGAAGATTTCGCCTCCGTTTCCCCTTCTCCAGCTAGGGGGTCAGCGAGGGGGTCAGATCGTGGCGCCACGCCTTCCCTAAGATCCTGGACTGTTCCAAGATTGGTTGCAGAGTTGCAGCGCAGGGGCATTGCTCACCCGGCTTCGGCACGCAAAGCTGAGCTGTTTAGGCTTTTGTTCCCCTCCCCTGCCAGTTCAGACGCGGAACAAGTGACCCTTCGGGCCATGGCCTCATCCCTGACACAGATCCATTCCACCCTCAGCTCCCTAGCAGGCTCATTTCAGGATTTAAGAGCCAGAGTGGAGGTGTTGGAGGCCAGCCCAGTTCCTGCTCCGGTGGTCCCGGCTGTTCCAGGGGTCTCGATTGTCCCCGGTGTTCCCACAGTTCCCGAGCCTCCGCTGTCAGGTACCAGCTCTGGTGTCCCTTCCGTCACCCCAGCCCATTTTATCCCGGCAAGCATCAGGAAGGACATTTTAGATGGGAAGGACGTCAACCTGGCGTCCTTGCTGATAGCCGCGCATGACGTGGCTGACAACAAGTCCTACGCTTGTGGTGACGTGTCGGTAATCATTAAATCCAGGGACCACAGGTTGAGTCGGAAACTCTCCATCCCCGAGTTCGTGCTGGCCTTCAGCATGTTTAGGGACATAGTCTGCTCTGCGAGTCCCCTCAGGAGAGAGGAGTTGGACCACTACCTGTATGCCGTGGTGGAGTTGGGTCACAAATTCGGAGGCTCGGCATTTTATGATTATCACCGTTCTTTTTCCGCCAAGGCTGCCGCTTTGTTGGCCCAGCACCAGGTGGTGGCAGTTTGGAGCCGCGTTGACACGGAACTTTTCTGTCACCATTTTGCGGGCTTGAGGTCTCCAGTTTGCGCCACCTGCCAGTCAGCATCCCACACGGCTTATTGGTGCCCCAACTCGGAAGCTCCGGTCCTCCCGGGCACTTCCAGAGCTTTCCCCGGGTCCCTTCCAGCTCCTGCCCAGGCAGCCACCGTTGACAAGTTGGGTCGTCCCATTCAGTATTTGGGTAAGTCCCCCATTTGTAACAATTTTAATCACGGGGTCTGCAACTATGCTCAGTGCCGGTTGCTGCACATCTGCACAGGATGCTTCAGGGCCAATCCGAAGTCTTCCTGTTCACTCAGGTTGAACAAGAATAGTTGACTGAGCCGCATCAACGTTGAGCTGCTGCGGGATTGTTTGTCCTCCCACCCATCCGCGGAGCTAGGCCCCTTTCTGGTGGAGGGTTTTACCCGAGGCTTCCACACAGGGTTTGTCACATTACCACTGGAGACCTTCGAATGTCCCAACCTGAGGTCATGTGGCGGGGACTTGGGGGCGGTGGACACTTTACTCCAGGTGGAACTGGACAAAGGTTTTGTCATTGGTCCTTTTGCTGTGTCTCCTTTCCAGTCCTGGAGGGTCAACCCGTTGGGTCTGGTAAAGGGGAAATTCTCCAATAAATTAAGATTAATTTATGATTTGTCCGCCCCTCATTGCTCCACTGTGCCTAGTCTCAATTCTTTAATTCCATCTGAAGAATTTTCCCTCAAATATGCGTCCATAGATCAGGCCATCCAGCAAATCATCAAGGTTGGGCGGGGGGCTTGGCTGTCCAAGGCAGACATAGCGGACGCCTTCAAACTTCTCCCGATCATGCCGTCACTCTGGCAGTGGCATGGGATTAAATGGAGGGAGATGTACTACTTTGCCACCAGACTCACCTTCGGGTCCAAAAGCAGTCCGTGGCTTTTTGATGTTTTCGCTCAGGCACTGGAGTGGATTCTCACCCATGAGGAGCGATGTCATGCGGTCATTCATTATCTGGATGACTTCCTCCTCATCGAGAGTCCCCAACAACCTCCTTTGGATTTGCAGAAACTGCTGGCTGTTTTTTCAGCGCTCAATGTGCCACTGGCTACCAACAAGCTTGAGGGCCCGGCGCCGACTCTCACCTTTTTGGGGGTCATCTTGGACACTAAAGCCATGCAGGCCAGGCTCCCGGCTGACAAACTCACTAGAATCAGAGAGTGCATTCATTGCTTCACGATCTCTCGGGTTTGTACCAGGGTGGAGTTATTGTCTCTCCTGGGCATGTTAAATTTTGCCATGCGCATCATCCCGCAGGGCAGATCATTCATCTCCAGGTTGTTGGCCTTGTTGCCATCAGCACCAGACTCGGACTCACGAGTCATCCTAGATGCGGCTGCGTTGGCAGACCTCCGCATGTGGGACGAGTTCCTCCGGTGTTGGAATGGGGTCGCCATGTTCATTCCTGGGGAGTCTTGTTCCTCTCCCCAGGTTGGAACTGACGCGGCGGCTACGGTGGGTTACGCCGCCATTTTTGGCACCCATTGGTTGGCAGGGCCCTGGCCGGAGGACGCTTTGGCCATCCCTGGGTTCACCGAGTCCTCTGCCTTATTTGAAATCTACCCCATAGTGGCCGCAGCTTGGGTTTGGGGTAGGTCATGGGCTGGGCAGACTGTGATTTTCTCCACGGACAACCAGGCGGCCGTGGAGATCATCACCAAGGGGAGGTCTCGGTCCTTGGTCATCATGTCTTTTGTACGCAAGTTAATCTGGTTATCCCTGCAACATCATTTTCATTTTCAATGCAGATTCCTTAGTGGGGTGGAGAATGGTGCAGCCGATGCTCTTTCGCGGCTCAATTTTCCATCTTTCTTCCTGCAGGTCCCGCATGCCGATGCTCGGCCCACTCCATCCCCACGGGCTTCCCTGCTCATGATGGACTGAACACCCTCTTACTCGACGCGGCTGCTTTAGTTGGGGCATCTCTGGCGAGCAACACCAAGAAAGCTTACGCCACAGCCTGGAAATCCTTCCAGGTCTTTCAGTCCTTGTACCCCTGTGACGACAGCCCTGACACCCGCTATTTGCTGGCATTCGTCACCCACTGCCACACCCAGCTAAGGTTGTCGCATGGCACCATCAGGACTTACCTCGCCGGGGTACAGCACCACTTATCCCTGCAGGATCCCAATCGCCCTTCCCCTTTCTCGGCTCACATTATCAGGGCTGCATTGAGGGGTATCCAGAGGAGTTGTCCTCCAGCGACCGCTTGCCGTCTCCCGGTCACAGGGCTTATTTTCCGTGGCATGTCTGGTTTACTGGATGGGCTGCCTTTCGGGAGGCTCCTCAGTGTGGTGCTGAAAGCGGCCATTTACTTGGGGTTTTTCGGGTTCCTTAGGCCAGGCGAGTTTTGCCGTTCCGGCCCTGGTTCCCGGATCCTCTCGGTCGGCCAGTTGGTCAGACACCCGAATCATTACAATCTCCACTTGTAGCTTGCAAAACCCAGCAGGTTGGGGCTGGCACAGATGTGGTGTTTTTCAAGACCGGCGGGTCATGGTGCCCCATGTTGGCTTTAGATCAGCTCATGGCTTTGATCCACGACAAACCTAGGGACAACCCCTTGCTCCCTTTTCCGGTGGCTCCCCTCACGGTGGCCCAGTTCACCAATCACTGCCGCACATTGTGGTCCACTCTGTGGTTAAACCCGGCAAGCCGGTCGGGTCACTCATTTAGGATTGGGGTAGCCTCAGCAGCATCCCGCCAAGGGATCCCGGCCCATGTTATCCGGAAATTGGGGAGGTGGAATTCAGCTTGCTTTACCAGATACATTCCTGATCCACAGGTCGAGATGGCTCGTGCTTTCATGCACCTGACCGACTAATTGTCTTTCCTTGTCAATAAATGAATTTTTCCATTTACCCCTGTGTCCTCTTCTTTTTGGCCCCTTTTAGGCGTACCGACCACGTGACCTTTGGCACACTCCAGGTCCTGTTCAGGTTTTCTTCCCACGTTCACATCGATGTCTCACGCAGAGACTCCAAGTACAAATAGGAAGGCCGGCCGTAGGCGGGCCTGAATTTGTAGGAGTCGTCGAGGGGGTTCTTAACCTACCCTCCCTCTCCTGTCTCCTGCAGGTGGACCTTCCGGGTTTCCCCACCCTCCCGACCCCTTTTATATATCAGTTCATGTTGGGTATGCCCCCTTTTAGGCGTACCAACTACGTGACCTTTGGCACACTCCAGGTCCTGTTCAGGTTTTCTTCCCACGTTCACATCGATGTCTCACGCAGAGACTCCAAGTACAAATATAAATAATGGGCTTCAATTGTAACTCTTCAAGCTGGTCTCGCAGACCATGAATCCAGGATGTCTGGAAGCCCCCAATTCAGACACCCAAGAATTTTGCAATGAATTGTCGGATTTCTTCATCAATAACATTGAGAAGATCCGGGAAAGCATTCCGCAAAACAATACCCCTGAGCAACCACACAACACCCAGAGGAATATTCTACAGCCAACAAAGTTCACTCTGGAACCCATCTCCATCGATGCCACAGAAAATATCATCGGCGCTTTGCGTAACAGCACATCGCCTAATGATATCATCCCCACTAAGCTGCTAGAGGAATGTGCCGATATCCTGGCGCCTCCCATTACGCAGCTTATAAACCAGTCATTTAAGGAAGGCATAGTGCCCTCCCTGTTGAAAGAGGGCATAATCCAGCCCATCTTGTAGAAACCTACCCTGGACCCCAAGGACCCGACGCACCGCCTTCCCATAACAATGCTAAACGTTTTCTCCCAGGTAATGGAGAAAGTAGTGGTACAACAGCTGCAACAGAATCTAGATACCCACTGCAATCGGGATTCCGCCCCGGACACGGGACGGAGACAGCACTGCTCAAAATATGGGACGACGTTCTTGAGGCCGCAGACAAAGGAGAATCTTCTCTCCTGGTTCTGCTGGACCTAAGTGCAGCCTTTGACACGGTGGATCACAAACTGCTACTGACTCGGCTGGCTGAGGTAGCCGGAGTCACAGAAGGTGATTTACCATGGTTTTCCTCCTTTTTGGAAAACCGATCACAAACCGTGAAATTGGGACCGTTCACTTCTGGAAAACACACAGTGTCATGTGGAGTCCCCCAAGGCTCACCTCTGTCACCGGTGCTCTTCAACATCTATCTTCGTCCTCTCTTTGAAGTCATCAGTAGTCAACAACTACTTTATCACTCATATGCAGACGACACACAACTCTATTTTCGCATCTGCAATAGAAAGGATCATCATCTCAGTTTAGAGAATTGTCTCTCTTCGATAGAAAACTGGATGAGAAAACTGGATGACTAATGCCGCGTACACACGGTCGTTTTTTGCGATGAAAAAAAACGTTGTTTTTTAAAACGTCATTTAAATTGATCGTGTGTGGACAAAACGTCGTTTTTTGTCTTAAAAAAAACGACCAAAAAAAAATTCCAACATGCTTGAATTTTTTGTGTCGTTTTTCAAAACGTCGTTTTTTGTTGCACAAAAAGTCACCGTGTGTAGCAAAAACGTCGTTTAAAACAACGTTTTTCAACCCGCGCATGCCCAGAAGCTAGTTATGAAGCGAGCTTCAATGGAAAAGTGTGGTGAACGTAACCTCGTTTTTTGTGAAAAAAACGATGGTGTGCATGCAACATCGTCTTTAAAAGTGACGTTTCAAAAACGTTGTTTTTTACTTCACAAAAAATGTCTTTTTTTTTCATCGCAAAAAACGACCGTGTGTACGCGGCATAAGAGTTATCTTAAACTCAACAATTCCAAAACAGAACTTCTTCTGTTTCACGCCAGTCGCAAGAGTCAGCTGGCAACAACCTGGACTCCCCCGCCCATTCTGGGCCAAATCATCACCCCTAGCGCCAAAGTCAAAAGTCTCGGAGTCATTTTCGACACCCACATGACAATGGACGCACAAATAGGGTCAGTAGTCAGCGGATTTCACCATCTGCTGCGCCTACTACGCAGACTTATTCCATTCATTCCCAAAGAAGACGTAGCAGTCGTGGTGGGAACAATTGTGAACTCCAGACTGGACTATGCAAATGCCCTTTACCTCGGACTCCCAAAGTACCAAATTGCTCGTCTGCAAGTCGTCCAAAATACGGCCGCCAGACTGGTGACTGGAAAAAAACCATGGGAATCGATCTCCCCTTCTCTGAGATCCCTCCACTGGTTGCCAGTAAAAGACAGAATTGCTTTTGAAGCTCTCTGTCTGACTCATAAATGCATCCATGGAAAAGCCCCGCAATATCTTTGCGATAAAATAGAAGCCCACAATCCCAATCGCGTTCTGCGATCCAGCGACCAAAATTTGGTCAAAGTACCCAAGGCCAGATTTAAGTCCAAAGGAGAAAGAAGGTTTGCGGGTCCAAGGTCCCAGACTATGGAACGCTTTACCAACCAGCATTCAGTTGGAGGAAAACCACCAAACCTTCAGAAGACAAAATTAAAACTCTGCTCTTTTGAGGTTATGAGATACTGGAACAATGAGCGCCCAGAAGCGATTTAGTTTGCATGTGCCGCGCTATATAAGTTTTTCATTCATTCATTCATTCATTCAATTGTCCTGATATTATGGTATCAGGATGATTAAACCGCTAACGCAACACATTGCGATTACTCCTACTGGGCCTTGGAAAAATATTCTTCCACAGAAACTTGGTGCCAAAAAGATTGGGGACCACTGATTTAAAGGACCCAATGGACAGGAGGACTTGTGTTGCTAGGAACCTGGAGTTCTGGCTATCCCAGTTGGAGGAACACCTCAAAGCAGGTACTCCCAGGCAAGAGCTACTTAAAACCTTCCCAATGCTCTTTAAAGCGACTAACTTATTTCAGACGCTGCAACAGATGTGGTAAAATTAACAGCTAAATCTGCCAAATCGTTTGGTTAAAAACATGGGCTGGTGACACAGCATCTAAGACACGGTTATGCAGTGACCCTTTCACTGGGGACCTAGTCTTCGGGCCTAAATTAGATACCGCCCTAGAGAGAACGGCGGACAAAAAGAAGTCTTTTCCTCTTTCGTCCCCCCAGGGAATCTGAAAAGACTGGTAAAGAATTCAAGCCCAAAAAACATTGGGCAGGGCAAAAAGGCAAAGGGGGCATACAGTCAAGATCCCAAGCCCCAGTGACGTCAGGGTTCCGGTGGGAAGATTAAAGAACTTTCTTCCCCAGTGTGAAAGGGCATCCTCAAACAAATTTGTTCTGATCATCATCAAAAGAGGTTATGCACTAAAATTCCACAGCGAACCACCATCCAAGTTACCCAGCCACTCAGAAAAGGCCAGAGCCTTACCCTTATTAATAGGAGACATGGTAGATCAAGAAGTATTGACACCAGTTCCTATTCACGAACAGGGGGAGGGTTTTTACTCTCACATTTGTGTAGTAAAAAAGCCCTCAGGAAAGGTCAGATTAATTATGAACCTCCAACCCCTAAATCTCTCAATCCGTTACAAGAGATTTTGGATGGAGTCAATTTATTCGGTAAAAAATCTTCTTCAAAAAGTATTCATGACAACCCTGGATTTAAGGGATGCCTATTTACATATCCCAATAAGGAAGGAATGCCAGAAATTCCTTTGCATGGCAATCCAGATCAAATCAAAGATCTATCATTTTCAGTTGGGGCTGGGGAGCCTATCTTAACACCTTCTGGGCACAAGGCAGGTGGACACCAGAAGAAAGAAAGTCCTCTTCCAATTGGAAGGAGTTGACAGCAATCTTAAGAGCTCTGCTAGCTTTTCAGGACAAGCTACAAGGTCACCACCTTCAAGTCCGATCAGACAACATGATGGCAGTAGCTTATGTAAACAAGCAGGGAGGTACCAAAAGTCCTCGCCTAATGACAGTAGCAAAGCAGATGTTCCAATGGGCAGAGATTTATCTAAAATACATCTCCGTGAAGGGCGAGCAGAACAACTCAGTTGAGTCGACAACTTGTTTAGAATCAAGAGTGGTCTCTACACAGGGAAGCCTTCAATCTCATAACGAACCACTGGGGGTACCCAGAGATAGACTTGTTTGCGACAAGAGAGAATACCAAAGTTCCCAATTTTTGCTCTCTATAACCAGGAGGTGGATGCATTACAAATACCCTGGACTTTTCGGTCTAGCCTATGCATTTCCACCACTTCATCTCATACCTAGGGTCTTGTCCAAGTTTCTGGTAGAAAAAACATGTCCAATACTGGTGGCACCTTTTTGGCCCAAGAGACCTTGGTTCACAACGTTACTAAAACTAATAGATCAACCACCTTTGACGCTCCCATGGAGGCAGGACCTCTTGTCACAGGGACCCCTCTTGCACCCTCAAGTACCCATGCTAAAGCTTTCAGCATGGTTACTGAAGAAGAAATTCTGAGAGAAAAAGAACTATCAGAAAGAGTGATCCAGACCCTGCTCCAGAGTCGAAAACCAGTGACTCGGGCCATCTGCAATAAAATCTTGAAAAAATTTAACTCCTGGTTGGCGGATCAGGGTGATCATGTCAAAAGTTTAACATTTTACCGTTTCTCCAAGAAGGGGTGGACAAGGGGTTAACCCCGAGTACTATCAAAGTACAAATAGCGGCTCTGAGTGTTTATCTAGAAAAACGCTTACAGGAGGATCCCCTAATTTCTAGATTCTGCAAGGCAATTTCCAGACAAAAATCAACTAAGACCAAAGTAACTCCAACCTGGGACCTGTCAGTCATCCTCAGAGCCTTTTTGGGATCTCCATTTGAGCCTATATCGGAGGCCTCTTTAAGGCTGCTTACCTTTAAGACGGTACTCCTGGTGGCAATAACATCGGCCCGCAGGGTCAGTGAGCTACAAGCACTCTCAATCAGAGAGCCCTTTCTTCAAATCCTGGAGGATAGAGTCATCCTAAAGACAGACCCTGGGTTCTTGCCAAAAATAACATCAGACTTTCATGGGTCCCAAGATAGGCGTACCTACCTTTTGTCAGAATGCCTCTAATGAAAAAGAAAAGCATTTTCATCTACTAGATGTCAGAAGATGTATTTTAAAATATCTAGAGGCAACAAGATCTTTTAGACAGGCAGAGTATTTATTATATTTTATTCTATTCTATTTTATTCTATTATTTATTTATTATAGGGGTCAAAAAGCCTCTGTAGTGCCCCCCCCCCCCCCTATTTGCGGGGCGTTACGCTAAAGTTAGTGGGGAATGGGAGAGTTAAATAACTCCCGTTCACAAATTGCCTGAATATGGGTTGCTGCCAGTTTTGGAACTGCCTTGTCTGTCAGTCTGAATGCCAGGGGGGTGTTACTACCCCTGGGTGACAGTCGGCGCTAGAAGGGGTTCTGACAGACCCACCTTCTCCCAGCAGCCAATCAGAGGAGTGGTTCTTACTCTGGACATGCTGGTGGGAGGGTATATCTGGGGCAGTTGCCTGTGAGAGTTGTGCTATGCGGGGCCCGCGTTTCAGGTGCGGCATCCACCTTCGGGGTGCGCCCATCCATGGGCCCCGCCATTGAGGCCTGCCTGGCTGAGGTTGCGTACCAAGCAGAACCTCATTCTAATGCAAAGAGGGGCCCCAGCAGCTTGCTGGGTCCCAGATCCTAAACGGATCTGGGGGATCGGCTCGGGAGAACCCAGAGACAGAGGTTGTCTGCGAGGCCTGGACGAACCACCGGGGATCCAGTCACCACGCCACATGACGGGTACACTTCAGCTGTCAGTCGGTGACCTTGAGATTGGACTTACTGGGAGGATTCCTTTTTTCTAGCCTTTAACAAATCCGAGAAAAATTCACCAGGCCTGTGGCAGAGGCCCTGTTTTCCTCCCAGTGACTTTATTTAAAAGTGGCCCCCTTCGGCTGCCAGGCTCAAGTAAATCGCCTGTCAGGGGCAATTTACCCACTCTGAGGAGAGTGGCAACGTTTGAACTTGACTATGCTGAGAGCAGGTTTTCAAACTTTTCGCTATCGTGTGTCATGTTGATGTCGGCCATGTTGGGCCTTGGAATAAAGCATTGAAAACTCAAGTTGTTGTCTGAACACTTGCTCTTTATCCACTTTCATTAATATTATCCCTAGACAAGAATCATTGGTAACCTAACATGCAGGTCCCAAAAATAAATCAGCGGCTCCTTCGGGGGTTAACGATACACCTCAAAAACCACTATAGATATATGGATTAGGTTAGCTGTTGTAGAAAGTTATAAGATATCAGGTAAAGACTCTCAGGGGGGTTAAAGCTTCAACATCCTGGGCAGAGAAAGCAGGTGCCACCCCGGAACAGATTTGCAAAGCAGCCACGTGGTCAAGCTTTTCCACTTTTACAAAGCATTACAGACCGGACTTAATGTCCAGCCAGGATCAAGCTTTTGGGAGGAAGGTCCTCCAAGCTGTGGTCCCACCCTAATCTGGTGAGTACTTGAAGATCCTCTCAAGGGCTGTCCTGGAAGACGACTAGGGAAAACTGGAGTTAGTACTTACCGGTAACTCCTTTTCCGGTAGTCTTCCAGGACAGCACGATCCCACCCTTAAATTTGTGTTGATGTATTAACATGTTAACCTGTTGTGGTTATATTTTGCAGTTCCACCCTTCGGTTCTTGGTGAAAGACTGGCCAGGGACCTGAGGGCCCGCATTTTAAACTGCTGGCGATGTGTTACCTGGGTCGATGGGATGGACTCCATCTCTCAAGGGCTGTCCTGGAAGACTACCGGAAAAGGAGTTACCGGTGAGTACTAACTCCAGATTTTTCTTATACACATCTTCTTTTATAGTATTTTATTCAGCTTTTTTAATTATGACATCATATTTGTTAGTTTGCCGATATCTTGGGCCACGGCGCCGACATAAGCATAAAAGCACAAGCCTCTATAGCTCACCATCAGGCCAATAGAAGGAGCAGTGGCTCCGAGCGCGTAACCCAATCAGCCTCTGTTCTCCGTCTGACCCTCCTCCCGGAAGTGTTCCCTGGAAGTAATCACGTGACCAGCGAGGCTGGACCAGGCCTCATCCCGGTGGCCACAGGACAAGCCTGAAGACTCCACACATTCTGCCTATCTTCACTTCTAAGCAGCCCCTAGATCTGGGACGAGGACTACAGGATGTTACAGATCAGCCTTCTTTCCTCACCTACTTGGAAGTGTGTTTTGTATAATGTGTCATTAAAATAACCTCTTTATTACTGCACTTTAGACATGTGCAAAAGGAAAAAAAAAAATTGTTGTGTTTTGTTTTAATGTGTTATTTAACCACTTAAGACCCGGACCAAAATGTAGGTAAAGGACCTTGCCCCTTTTTGCGATTCGGCACTGCGTCGTTTTAACTGACAATTGCGCGGTCGTGCGACGTGGCTCCCAAAAAAAAGTGGCGTCCTTTTTTCCCCACAAATAGAGCTTTCTTTTGGTGGTATTTGATCACCTCTGCGGTTTTTATTTTTTGCGCTATAAACAAAAATAGAGCGACAATTTTTAAAAAAATGCAATATTTTTTACTTTTTGCTATAATAAATATCCCCCAAAAATATATAAAAAAACTTTTTTTTTTCCTCAGTTTAGGCCGATACGTATTCTTCTACGTATTTTTGGTAAAAAAAAATCGCAATAAGCGTTTATCGGTTGGTTTTCGCAAAATTTATAGCGTTTACAAAATAAGGGATAGTTTTATTGCATTTTATATAATTTTTTTTTTTTTTTACTAATAGCGGCGATCAGCGATTTTTTTTCGTGACTGCGACAATATATTTGACACTTCGGACAATTTTGACACAATTGTCATTTTCACAGCAAAAAATGCATTTAAATTGCATTGTTTACTGTGGAAATGACAGTTGCAGTTTGGGAGTTAACCACAGGTGGCGCTGTAGGGGATGTGTGACCTAATGTGTGTGTTTACAACTGTAGGGGGGTGTGGCTGTAGGTGTGACATCATCGATCGCGTCCCCCTATTACAGGGATGACGCGATCGATGCTACGGCCACAGAGAAGCACGGGGAAGCCGTGTGTACACACGGCTCTCCCCGTTCTTCTGCTCCAGGGACGGATCGCCGCACTCCATCGGCGATCGGGTCCATGAATCCCGCGGTCCCGGTCCTGGAGCTTCGGACCGGGTCGCGGGCGCGCGCCCGTGACCCACGGCTGGGTACTAAAATCAACGTATATATACGTTGATGTGCCCAGCCGTGCCATTCTGCCGACGTAAATGTGCAGTAGGCGGTCCTTAAGTGGTTAATTAATTTTGTTTAGATTCGTTAGATTCATTAAATTTGTTTTTGGAATTTGTTTGTTTTCGACCGAATTCGGAAAAAAACGGCTGCATGCGAAAATATTTCAACCTGCCGTATTTTTTCCCGTATAAGACACACTTTTTCTTCCCCAAAACTGGGGGGGGGGAAAGTTGGTGCGTCTTATACGACGGATACACATTTTTGCCACGATCCGAACAGAATGCGCCGCCGCGGCCTTAGGAAAGGCCGCGGCTTTGGCCTAGCTCTGGAGCGGTCGGCCATCTTGGTACACCCGAGGGTGGTGTGCGCTGACGTCATCGGCGTCATCACCTCTCTGCTCGTAGATCTTCTATACCTAACAGAGCGAGCGCCACATCTGCAACAACAGTGAGTTGGGGGTTTGTTGGACTGGCTATTAGGGGGCAGGGGCAATGCTAAACTAGGCTAGGCAATGTTACTGGCTATTATTACTATGTGGGGGCAATGTTACTGGCTATTATTACTATGTGGGGGCAATGTTACTGGCTATTACTAATGTGGGGGTGGTGTGATGGTGATGACGAGTGGGGGGCAATGGTGGACATAAAATATTTTACTACAGTATTTGGTTCAGAATCTTTTTTTTTCTAGATTTTCCTCCTTTAAAATTGGGTGCGTCTTATATTGCGGAGCGTCTTATACGGCGAAAAATACGGTAATTCGAAAATATTTCTACCGGATTCGATAATATTTCAATCGGATTTGGAAATTTTTCAACAGAATTCAACAATATTTCATCCGCTATCGTTAATATTTAAACCAAATGCGATGATATTTCACCCGGATTGGAAACTATTTCAACCAGATTTGATAACATTTCAACCAAATTCAACTATTTTCCTGTTGAATGTGTTCTGCCAAATTTTTTCACATAAAAATAATTCAATTATACAGTCTTACAATTCAAAAAATGACTTTAAATAATAAATGTACTTAATTTATATTATTTGAGAAGCACTTTGTTCGCACCACTAACAGGTCCGGGACCAGGATACACCTGTGTCAGCCATTTTTTGTGAAGCAGAGGGGAGATATTAGCTAGCTGCTAGTAAGCTTGTACTGCTGATTTTTTAGTTTTGTATTTGTGTTTTTTCAGACAG
This sequence comes from Rana kukunoris, assembly GCA_029574335.1. NCBI lineage: Eukaryota > Metazoa > Chordata > Amphibia > Anura > Ranidae > Rana > Rana kukunoris. The sequence goes on along the minus strand of CM056049.1, from coordinate 5,934,054 downwards.
TGAGCTCTGTGTGTTTGGTGTGCAGGATGTCTGTTGATATAAACACAAAAAAGTCCACTGGCGCTAGACAGGGATAGTGAAATTCCTAATTAAATAATCGTTGCTTATTATTCAAAAGTAGGGTGTGAGAGAGATTGTCCAGCGCTGCGAGAATTGTGGTACCCGAAGTACCAATGGAACAAAAAATACACCAAAAAAAACGCGTTCATGGTTATCTCAAGTTTGTAAAAAAAAAAAATTAGGACAAAAGGTTCAAATAGAAAGTGTTAAAACGCAATCCATTTATTATAGATGAACTCCAAATGAATCTTGAAAAGTCTGTACACCAACACCTACTGTATATATCCGGCTATGTTGGATGATGATGCACTACAAATTCTGGAAGACTTATGGCTAGAGGGCCAAATGGAGGGGTATGTACCTACATCCCAATTAGAACCCCCCCATATTACATACCTCTTTTAGACCCAAGTCGACCTTTTTCCCCAGCTCCTCGAAAGGGCCATTCATGCATACCAGCGTGCGTGGCACGCGATGACGTCAGTGGCTGGGGACTTGCATCCTTCCGGAACGCCGGGGAAGCCGCATTTTGGTGCTCAGGTCCCCGTGCTGCTGGCTTGGTGGGTTCCGGGGGGGGGGGGGGGGGCGATTGAGGGGGGACGTGGGGGTGGAGCTGCCATTCAGGCAGGCTTAGTGTGAACCCACCCACTCCTTTATAAATTGTGCAGCCAAGGGAGCCCCTACTATAGAGCCCCTACGGCGGATATCATTGAGAGCTAACCCACTACCCCGTCCTACAAGTGAGTAATGGCCGCACTACACATGCGGCCCCTTGTGTTGACACGAGTTTACTCTCCTGCACCCTATGGGATATTTATTATTTCCCCTTGACCTACTTCCTTTTGTAGATCCCCACGACTGGAATTGAGAAACACTGGGCTAATGCCACTATCACTATCAAACAGGCAGACAAAGGCGGTAGTATAGTTATACAAAACAAAGTAGACTATATTAAAGAAGCCAGCCGACTATTGACCGATACCGACACCTATCTGAAACTCCCGAATGACCCTCTACCTGGTTACCAACTGGCACTTAAAACTCTTATATATATACAGCCTGGGAGAAAGGAGTTCTCACCAAAAAAGAGAGACAATTTTTTCTACCACTCCCCATTTCTACCACCTCCCCAAAATCCACAAATCCCTTACTGATCCCCCTGGGCGACCCATAGTAGCCAGTACCAACAGTTTCCTCAGTGGGTTATCAACATCACGTCGATTTCATGTTACAACCTCTTGTCATACAACTACCTTCTTACATTAAGGCAGTGTTTCTCAATTCCAGTCCTCACGCCCCCCCCAACAGGTCAGGTTTTCAGGATTTCCATTATTTTACACAGGTGATTTGATCAGTTTCACTGCCTTAGTAATTCCCACAGCCATTTCATCTGAGGGAAATCCTAAAAACATGACCTGTTGGGGGGGGCGTGAGGACTGGAGTTGAGAAACACTGCATTAATGACTCCAAAGAAGTTATTGATGCCTTGCAACATTACTTGTGGGAACAGGGCTACTTATGGGCTTCTCTGGATGTTGCCTCATTGTACACCTCTATTCCCCACGGAGTGGGGATTAGAGCTGTACAACACTTTTTGAATAAAAGTGGAGAGTTCAACTCACTCCAATTGTAATTTTTGGTCAAGGCTATTGATTTTTGTTTAAAGCACAACTATTTCACCTTCTGCGATCATTTTTATGTACAGCAAAAGGGGACAGCCATGGGAGCAAACTTTGCTCCGGTCTATGCAAATCTTACTATGGGCCACTGGGAGGAGGAAAATACTTGGCAGAATAACCCCTTTGCTGAGCACGTGGTCTTCTATGGACGGTACATTGACGACGTCGTGCTCATCTGGAGTGGGACCCCCGGGGCCTTCTCCTCCTTCGTGGCACACTGTAACAATAATATTTTCAGCCTGACCTTCACCCATGTATTAGATCCCCATCAATTGGTGTTTTTGGATCTGGTGCTAACGAGTCAAATAGGATAATAACTAGAAACCATATAAAACCAACGAATGGAAACTCTTATCTCCATTTTGACAGCTGTCACCATCCAGTTTGGAAAAAAATAACATCCCAAAAGGCCAGTTCAATAGACTGAGAAGAAACTGTACTAAAAGTGAGGATTATGTCGAACAAAGTGGGTTAATGCAGAAAAAGTTTGAGGAAAAAAAGGATACCCCAAAGAGCTTATCAATGAAGCATTTTCTTCCTTTATAGAACCTCACCCTGAAAGAACATCACTACCAAAAAAACAGCAGAACAACGCTCATGCTTTTAGGTTCATATCCACTTACATTGATCGGTGACTAATATTATTAAGAAACATTTTAATGACTCCTCTCTTTGAATACTCCCAGGCTTTTTGTTGTTGGCCCACATGGTAGCACATCTGTGGACATCCAGTGTTGAACCTATGGGGGGGACGGCCTCTTGCGGGCACAGTTTAGCACCCCTTGGGGGTGCTCGGGGGCGGGCCGTCCTCTTTTGCTCTCTTGTCAGGATCGTGAGCTTTTTTGTCCGCCCTGGACTACCACGACAACTTGGGTTCTGTACTTGGTAAAAAGGGGGTAATACTGCGCTGTCTAGGCAAGATACAAAAAAAAGAAAATAAATTGCAAGCGGCTTAAAATGGTGAGATACTCACAACAAAAACAGTAATATTACAAAAACAAGCTGCGCAATATGAGAAGCTCTAAAATGATAAAGAGCAATACCAAACAGTGAAAAACTTATAGTCCATCAAGCAATTAATACAAGTGGAAAAAACATCTGATGGTATAAATCGGCAGTGAAATTTCGTATGTTCAAGCAGATGGTGACATCACAAACAGGAACCTCAGAAAAGTGATGCGGATAGAAAAACACCTTCACCGATAGAAAACACTGTCCCTTACCAGAGGGGAAGATCCCAACTAGAGACCTTCTGATCGCAGATGGCTTTCTCCCCAGCCTCGGGGTTCAATAGCACGAAATCCAATGGTCAGCAGCTCCTCCCGTAATGAGCAAGTGATCAGTGTTGATTGATGACAAATTATAAGAAAAAAGGGTATATAGTGTAAAACCATTTACCATTTATTAAAATTAAATTAAAATTGCACTTACAAAAATGTAGGTAAAATATGCATGTAAATGTAGCCGGCCGGCTAGCACAACTCGAATATCTCCTGGACACGATTTGCGGTTGTAAACGTCAGCACGCCGTCTCCCTACGCCGTTTCGTCTAAACAGACTTCGTCCTGAGGCCCCAGGACGAAGTCTGTTTAGACGAAACGGCGTAGGGAGACGGCGTGCTGACGTTTACAACCGCTGCTGACCATTGGATTTCGTGCTATTGAACCCCGAGGCTGGGGAGAAAGCCATCTGCGATCAGAAGGTCTCTAGTTGGGATCTTCCCCTCTGGTAAGGGACAGTGTTTTCTATCGGTGAAGGTGTTTTTCTATCCGCATCACTTTTCTGAGGTTCCTGTTTGTGATGTCACCATCTGCTTGAACATACGAAATTTCACTGCCGATTTATACCATCAGATGTTTTTTCCACTTGTATTAATTGCTTGATGGACTATAAGTTTTTCACTGTTTGGTATTGCTCTTTATCATTTTAGAGCTTCTCATATTGCGCAGCTTGGGTTCTGTACTTGTTTCCTCGTTTGACCGATGTTAATTGTTCATTGATTATTACATTATCTGATCAGCTGTGTGTGTCGAATAACTCCTGTTGCAACTATTGATGGATTGTTCCACCATCTTGTCTTTCTGTTATATTTGATATCTCATGTATTGAGACGAACGACATCCTTATGTACTTCTGTATGTAAACCTTGTAAACTTTCAATAAAAATCTATTGAGATAAAAAAAAAGAAACATTTTAAGATTTTACATCTCGATCAAAGACTGGCTCCAGTACTTCCAGCCATCCCACAGGTCACCTTTCGTAGGGCCAGAACCATCAAAAACATTCTGGCTCCTAGTAAGATACAAAAGAAACCCTCTGGATCCCCTTTGGATATTAGGACCTATTTTAATGATAGGAAGGGCAAAAAAAGAGCATGCTTGACCTGCCAGTTCATAACACATGGCACGGACAAGATCACTATGAGTTCGGGTAAAGAATATACTATTAGACAATTTATCACATGTTCGACCGAATTTGTCGTATATGTGTTACGTTGTCCATGCGGGCTCCTTTATGTAGGTCGCACTATAAGAGCATTGCGTGCCAGAATTGGCGATCATCGCCGCCTTATTAAGAAAGGCTGTAGCGAGCATAGCGTGCCACGACATTTCAATCACTCACACAACAAAGACATCAGGTGTTTGGAAGTGTTTGAGATCGAACGCATTCCCAAGGGCACCCTAACATCCAAACGAAAGATTTTTCCCTTTTATGCAAAAGGGAAGTCTTCTGGATCTTTATGTTCGATTCGCTGGCCCCCAAAGGGTTAAACGAGGAGATTGAGACATGCACTCTCATTTAGTCTTCTCCTATACCCTAATCACATGTCATTTTTATATCTCTTTAGATGTTCTTAAAAAAGAGCACATGATTGATGCTGGAATGCACTTTATATTGACATTTATTATATATGTTTTTCTATTTTTATTATGTTTATATATATATTTTCTTGTACCACTATTTTTATGCTTGTTATTTTATATATTTTTTAAAAAGGCATTGTCTTTTTTATAATTATGTGTGTATATATATATATATATATATATATATATATATATATATATATATATATATATATATATATATGTTTAGATTTAACTTCTGCTATTAAGAGGTTAAAACTTTCGGTTTCAGAGAACATGCCCAACTGCTTCCTTTTACCGCCCCCTCCCCTCCCTCCATGATCCCCTAATGCCTCCCTCTTACACTATTTAAACCTGACAAGAGCCTCATACACCTGACTTTGAAAAAGCGCTTGGAAGCGCGAAACGCGTCGTCAAGGCTACCACACGACCACTTGTTTTTAACCGCTTCAATACCAGGCTTTTACAACACCTCCATACCGGGTCTATTCTGACACTTCTCTTCTACATGTAATAATCACCATTCTTTTGCTAGAAAATTACACAGTACCCCCAAACATTATATATGTTTTTTTTTTAGCAGACACCCTAGGGAATACAATGGCGGTCATTCCAAAGTTTTATCTTGCACGGTATTTACGCAATTATTTTTCAAACGCCTTTTTTTTGTAAAAAAAATTGTTTTATGAATTAAAAAAATAACAAAACAGTAAAGTTAGCCCAATTTTTTTGTATTATGTGAAAGATTATGTTACACCGAGTAAATAGAGACCCAACATGTCACGCTTTAATTATGCGCACACTCATGGAATGCCGCCAAACTTTGGTATTTAAAAATCTCCATAGGCAACGCTTTATTTATTTTTTACAGGTTACAGTTTAGATTTACAGAGGAGATCTAGTGCTAGATTCGTTGCTGGCACTCTAACGCACGCGGCGATACCTCACATGTGTGGTTTAAACGGCGTTTACATATGTCGGCGGGACTTGCGTGTGCGTTCGCTTCTGCACGCGAGCTATCGGGGACAGGGGCATTTTAATTTTTTTTTTTTATCTTTTATTATTTTTTTTGACTTATTTTTTATTTATTTTTACACTTTTTTTCATTTTTTTTTTTCCACTTTTATTCCTATTACAAGGAATGTAAACATCCCTTGTAATAGGAAATGTGTGTGACAGGTCCTCTTTATGGAGAGATGTGGGGTCAATAAGACCTCACATCTCATCTCCAGGCTGGAAACCATGAGATCGGTGAAAAAAAATTCACCGATCTCATAAATGGTGACTTACAGCCGCAATTGCGGCTTTGTTTACATACGGGGACCCGGGCGTGACGTCATCAGATCGCGCCCGGGTCCTCCGACGGTCATAGAGATGACTGGTGACCATCTGGTCACCAGTCATCTCTATGCTTCTTGCCGCCGCCGCCGACGATTCGTTCTCCGGGCCCCCGAAGGCACAGGTAAGCACTGAGAAGCACCGGATGGCGGCGGGAGGGGGGGGGGATGTCCCCTCCCGCGGCCTGTAAGAACGATCAAGCGGCGGAACCGCCGCTATGATCGTTCTTACATTGTGCAGAATCGCCGGCTGAAGAAGAGGATATCTGGATGATGCCTCTGGCTGCAGGCATCATCCAGATATTCGCCTGCAATACCCAGGCCGTCAATTGACGGCCACTTAGGATGGTAAATCCCATCCCAGGCCGTCAATTGTATATGGCTGGGTATTGAAGTGGTTAAAGCTTTTCACGGGCTAGGACCCGCCTATCTCTGTGCAAAATTGAATAGACATGTTACTGGCCGCTCCCTTAGATGGAGCTGCCAATTTCGCCTAGAACAGCCAAAGAGTCGGCTGAAAAAAATGGGGGGGCCGGGCTTTTTCTGTGCTCGGCCCAAGAGAATGGAATTTACTTCCCCTAAGTCTTAGACAGAGTCCGGACCTACCCACATTTAGGAGGGATCTTAAAACCTGCCTGTGGGCAGAGGCAGAATGACAGAAGGATTGAGGTTAGGGTCATTCTGGAGGGAAGTATTGCTGAATCTGTTTTATGGGGAATTGTGTGTTGTCTCTCCTTTGGTCTTATGTGATTTTTATGGTTTTATATTGTATCGTATTGTTTTTTTGGTTCTATATTGTTGTTATATTAGGTGATTTTATTGGTGGTACATATTGGATATTGTTACTATGTTAATTTATGCCTGTAACACCCAGTCTCTTTGTGAATTGTTAAGGTCTGGAAGCGTTTCGATACCTTTGGGTGATTCTACGCTATACAAGCAATAAACAATAAACAACCCCCCCTTTTATATGAAGTTTTAAATCCATCATTCAACTTTTCAAGATGCATTTAATTTAATTTAATATTATTGCTAATTTTCCGCTGGCAACTTTTACCATATCACAAGGGAGCGTGGAATCTACAGTTTTTCCACCAGAGGGCAGCAACAGCATTGTATGTATCCTGTATCGTATGTATCCCGATAGCGCACATTCGACGCAACATCGAATGCATTCCGACAGCGCCTATTCGATACTGCCGGCTTCACTGTCTACTTCAGCCTGCTTCACCATTCGATAGGAGAGCGGCGTCTTAGACGTGCGACGTCATCCCCAACGGACGGAACGAGCGAACGCTACTCTAGACATAGCTGTGTCCCCAATCGGCTCATTCACTGGAAGATCCCATTTTCTTCCCCTACGGAGACATTTCAACAAACGTGCGGATCTGATATTTGTCTTTATAGTTTTATTTTTATACAGACTTTTCAAGATTCATTTGGAGTTCATCTATAATAAATGGATTGCGTTTTAACACTTTCTATTTGAACTTGAATTTTTTTTTTTTTTTACAAACTGGAGATAACCATGAGCGCGGTTTTTTAGTGTATTGGATGTCTGTTGAGGAGAGGGCAGGTGTGTGTGAGGGTGAGAATGTGGATGATGCAGATGGAAATGCAGCCGATGTTGGTGATGTGTCTTTGCATCTGCAGGAGCTGGTGTGTGACTTTGGGAGAGTGTGTGGTGGTGGTGGTGAGTCTGAACATGTTGTTGAGAGTGGTGGTGCGGAGCCGGAGTGTGGAAGTGGTGTCACTGGCGTGGGTGCATTGGAGGGTGGCGGAAGTAGGAATGGGAGGAAGAGGAGGAGTGGGCGGGAGAGGCACAAGATAGGGGAGGAGGAGAAACAGCGTTCGACCTCAACTAGGAGGAAAAAAAAGGAGAACGATTCCTCCAGTGACCTCGAAATATACGGCTGGTGCCGCCGCGAAGGAGTCCAGTAAAAGGAGCCCTCGTTTCAATGACACAGAAAATATAGCCCTCGCGAACGCGGTGGCCAAAGAAAGAGGCATTCTTTTTTCAACAATCTCTACAGCAAACCAGAAGAATGCTGCCGGGATTCGTGCCACCATGGTAAGTCAAAGCCGTGAGAGGGACTGAACGCGCCCCAGACTGCATCCGTCATCGGTAAGTAGAAATGATGATTATATATGTAGCGCCCCCTTACTTTCAGAAGGGACGCTATTTGTAAATTTAGTGGGGTGAGAGACCTTTTTGCTCTCACCCAGGTCGATTTGTGTTAAATTAGGCTGCTGTCAGCCCTGAATTATCCTGTGGTTCATTCTGTGCTCCAGGGGTGCAGTTTTATCTCTGGGCGGCAGTTGGCGCCAAAGGGATTCAGGAAGAGACACTTTTCCTCAGCAGCCAATTGGAGGAGCGTTTCCCTTTGCGGGGCATGCTGGGGGAGGGCATATGTGGCAGACGCCATTTTTTGGGGTTCTTCGCGGGTTCCTGATCCTGGGTGCGGCACCCACCTTCGTGGTTGTGTATGGCCTACCTGGCCGGGGCCTGTGCTACGCGGAGTTCCTTACTCTAGGCCCTCATGGCTCAGAGCAACTGAGTTGCCGAGGGGCTCCAGTGACTTATAGGGTCCCCACACTTCAAGAGGAATTGACTGAAAGCATATGCTCTATTGCAGTGTTTTTCAACTCCAGTCCTCAAGGCACACCAACAGGTCATGTTTTCAGGCTTTCCATTATTTTGCACAGGTGATTTGATCAGTTTCACTGCCTTAGTAATCACCACAGCCATTTCACCTGGAGGGAAATCCTGAAAACTTGACCTGTTGGTGTGCCTTGAGGACTGGAGTTGAAAAACACTGGTCTATTGCTCTCAATTATCGGACCTGTGGCAGAGGCCTTTACTAACTTACTAGAGCCAAGTCGGTGGCAGAGACTTGTTCCTTCTCAGCATTTTCGGTGACACTCTGGCTGCCGGGCCTGTGGGAGAGGCCTGTCCAGGAGCACTGCACCCACTCCGGCTGGAGTGGCGATGGGAGAAAAGAATAGACTCAAGAGGCAGGACTGCTTCTGTTTGTTATCCATAGCCTGACTCTGCAAAGTTATTCTCTTCACCAACCTGTCCTGTCTACCTCAAGTTGACTGTTGGTCGATGGTGAACCGGAAATAAAGCACTTAGAAAATGTCAACCATTGGCTTGGACATTCCGTTACTGCTCTCACAGTTGCTACCATCAATTTCCCTAGACACGTCAAAGGTAATTTAACTTATGCCGATCCCACATCTAACCAGCGGCTCCTGAATGGGGTAGCGCTACATAAAAAAAGAAGACCAAGGGCTCACGCTGCGCTAGATTGTGATAATAAATACAGATTAAAATCAAAAATATAAAAAAGAGCAGCCAGCACCTATAAGTTCAATAAAAAAAAAAACCTAAACAAAACAAAATTACAAAAATGAGTGCAGCGCTAAACATATTGAAAAACCATATCAATATATATGAATATACAGTACATGCGATCGGCAGTGACAGAGCAGGGAGGTGGATCTGTGTGTAATGATGGGGTGTAAACACAGAGCTCCACGTGCTGTCAGAGGAGAGGAGACCGATCTGTGTCCCTGGCCCCATAGGGACACAGCATCGGTCACCTCCCCCTCCCCCTACAGTTAAAACACAATTCAGGGTACACATTAACCCCTTCCTCACCCCCTAGTGTTAACCCCTTCAATGCCAGTCACATTTATACAGTAATTAGTGCATATTTATAGCACTGGTCGCTGTATAAATGTGAATGGCGCCAAAAAATGTGTCAAAAATGTCCGATGTATCCGCCGTAATGTCGCAGTCCCAATACAAAAAAAATTAAAAAAATTCTGTCCCCTATTTTGTAGGTGATATAACGTTTGCGCAAACCAGTCGCTTATTGCGATTTTTTTTTTTTTTTTTTTTTTTAACAAAAATACGTAGAATACGTATCGGCCTTAACTGAGAATTTTTTTTTTTTTAACCACTTAAGGACCGCCTACTGCACATTTACGTCGGCAGAATGGCACGGCTGGGCACATCAACGTATATATACGTTGATTTTAGTACCCAGCCGTGGGTCGCGGGCGCGCACCCGCGACCCGGTCCGAAGCTCCGGGACCGCGGGATTCGCGGACCCGATCGCCGCTGGAGTGCGGCGATCCGTCCCTGGAGCGGAAGAACGGGGAGAGCCGTGTGTACACACGGCTTCCCCGTGCGTCTCTGTGGCCGCAGCATCGATCGCGTCATCCCTGTAATAGGGGGACGCGATCGATGACGTCACACCTACAGCCACACAGTAAACAATGCAATTTAAATGCGTTTTTTGCTGTGAAAATGACAATTGTCCCAAAAATGTGTCAAAATTGTCCGAAGTGTCCGCCATATTGTCGCAGTCACGAAAAAAATCGCTGATCGCCGCTATTAGTAGTAAAAAAAAAAAAAATTATAAAAATGCAATAAAACTATCCCTTATTTTGTAAACGCTATAAATTTTGCGAAAACCGACCGATAAACGCTTATTGCGATTTTTTTTACCAAAAATACGTAGAAGAATACGTATCGGCCTAAACTGAGGAAAAAAATAATTTTTTTATATAGTTTTGGGGGATATTTATTATAGCAAAAAGTAAAAAATATTGCATTTTTTTTAAAATTGTCGCTCTATTTTTGTTAATAGCGCAAAAAATAAAAACCGCAGAGGTGATCAAATACCACCAAAAGAAAGCTCTATTTGTGGGAAAAAAAGGACGCCAATTTTGTTTGGGAGCCACGTCGCACGACCGCGCAATTGTCAGTTAAAACGAAGCAGTGCCGAATCGCAAAAAGGGGCAAGGTCCTTTACCTACATTTTGGTCCGGGTCTTAAGTGGTTAAATTGGGATATTTATTATAGCAACAAGTAAAAAAATATATATTTTTAAATTGTCGCTTTTTTTTTGTTTATAACGCAAAAAATAAAAAACGCACGGGCGATCAAATACCACCAAAAGAAAGCTCTATTTGTGGGGAAAAAAGGACGTCAATTTTGTTTGGGAGCCACGTCGCACGACCGCCCAATTGTCAGTTAAAGTGACGCAGTGCCGGAAGCTGAAATTTCGCCTGGGCACGAACGGGGTTTATGTGCCCAGTAAGCAAGTGGTTAAATATATATATTTTTTTTTACTTGTTGAGTGTTTTTGAGCTTCGGCTACAAGCTACAAAACGCTCATGTGTAAATAGGGTCGTAATGTTTTATTGTTTATGTTGCAGTAGGTAATGTGGCTCTATTGTTGCTGCTGAAGGAAGCTTTTGTTGCTGTATGGGATCTTTTATTACTGGGGGGCTATTTTTGCTGGGGCCAGTGGGATTATTAGTGCTGCTACTACAACAACAATATTGCACTATAAGGGCTCATAGATGCCTACAGCTGTGCAATGTAAACACTAGGCATGTGCCAGTGCCTGCGAGTCTCAGGCCGCATACACACGATCTAATTTATCTGCTGAAACTGGCCCGACGGGCCCGATCGCGCGTACGGGCAAAAGGACAGATTTGTCCGCTACAAACCTGTCCGTCGGATCCGTCCGCTAGTTAGTACACTAACCAGCGGACAGAAATCTCCTGGATTCGACGCATGCGCGGAAGTATTTTTCTTCCTGTTCGGTGACGTGGTGGCGTCAACGTCACCGCGCTGTCTGCCGGCGGGGATTTTGGTTTGATCGTGTGTACAGCCATCAGACCAAAACAGCCCGGCGGACATAACCGATGGAAACGGTCCGTTTCCATCGGATAAATTTGATCGTCTGTACGCGGCCTTAGGTCTTTCGAGTCAAATGCAAACTGACATACTGCAGCAGCTTAGGCACCATCATGTTTCTCCTCTAGCCTGTCCTGCTGCTTACTCTTACTTACAGTGTGTACTTATGATAGCTTTTTCTTTATAGGTTATATTCTCTGGATATACTGAGTTAATTGTGTTTGTCCAGTTTGAAATACACTGCTTTCTAGGCAAAACAAATAAATTGCATCATAAAGAATTCCAAAATATGGATCGGTTTGTGTTCAAGAAACCCAAAAAATGGAATTGCTCAGACTCGTCAATGGCTATAACTGTGCAGGATGAATAATGGAATTTCTGGGACAGTTAAAGGACACAAATTTAAAAACCTATTGCAGGACAATTTTATGGTCCAGTTTATTGAGGCCCCAACTAGGAATGATGCTCTGTTGGACCTGGTAATCTCAAACCATGCAGAGCTTATTACTAGGGTTGTCCCGATACCGATACCAGTATCGGTACCGATTCCGAGTATTTGCGGGAGTACTTGTACTCCCGCAAATACCCCCGATACCGAAATAGAATACTTCGACCCCCCCCCCCGCCGCTTATCCCCGTGCAACACAGCGGGCATTTACAAGTTTTCGTTGGTAAACTTGTAATACCCGCGGCGCCATGTATAGACACGCGATTGGACGGATCCGTCCAATCTCGAGCAAGGGGGGAGTGTCTATACACGGATACGTGCATAGACACTCCCCCCCTTGTTCGCGATTGGACGGATGTGTCTATACATGGCGCCGCGGGTATTACAAGTTTACCAATGAAAACTTGTAATGCTCGCTGTGTTGCACGGGGATTAACCCGGCAGCAGCGGCGGGAAAAATCAGAGGAGCTGGAGGTATGGGGGACATGACATGGCTGCAATATGTAGGGGACATGACATGGCTGCAATATGTAGGGGACATGACATGGCTGCAATATGTAGGGGACATGACATGGCTGCAATATGTGGGGGACAGGACATGGCTGCAATATGTGGGGGGCAGGACATGGCTGCAATATGTGGGGGACAGGACATGGCTGCAATATGTGGGGGACAGGACATGGCTGCAATATGGGGTACAGGACATGGCTGCAATATGGGGTACAGGACATGGCTGCAATATGTGGGGGACATGACATGCCTGCAATATGTGGGGGACATGACATGGCTGCAATATGTGGGGGACAGGACATGGCTGCAATATGTGGGGGGACATGGCTGCAATATGGGGTACAGGACATGGCTGCAATATGGGGTACAGGACATGGCTGCAATATGTGGGGGACATGACATGCCTGCAATATGTGGGGGACATGACATGCCTGCAATATGTGGGGGACATGACATGGCTGCAATATGTGGGGGACATGACATGGCTGCAATATGTGGGGGACCTGACATGGCTGCAATATGTGGGGGACCTGACATGGCTGCAATATGTAGGGAACATGACATGGCTGCAATATGTGGGGAACATGACATGGCTGCAATATGTGGGGAACATGACATGGCTGCAATATGTGGGGCACAGGACATGGCTGCATTTAGGGACACGTTTAAAAAAAGTATCGGTATTCGGTATCGGCGACTACTTGAAAAAAAGTATCGGTACTTGTACTCGGTCCTAAAAAAGTGGTATCGGGACAACCCTACTTATTACTAATGTTCAGATAAAGGACCACCTGGGTAGCAGTGATCATAACATGATTTCATTTAATATTAACTATAAGCAAGAAATACATACAGGAAAGATAAAAACACTTAATTTCAAGAGAGCAAATTTTCAAAGCATGAGGACTGCTCTCCAGGGCTTGGACTGGGAGGGAATATTGGCACCGATGAACAGAAATAGGAATTCTTCAAAAAGACTCTTTGGAACCTCACTGCAAAGTATATTCCCATGGGCAATATGTTTAAAAGGCTAAAGATAAAACCTATGTGGCTCACGGTCAAAGTTAAAAAAGCTATAAACAATAAGAAAATAGCTTTTAAAAAATATAGAAATGAAAGAACACTAGTGTCGTTGAAATGTTACAAAGAATATAATAGAATATGTAAAAAGGAAATCAAGGATGCAAAAATTCAAAATGAACGACAGATTGCAAAAGATAGTAGGACTAACCCCAAAAAATTCTTTAAATATATTAATAGTAAAAAGGTCAAGTCTGAGCATGTAGGCCCTTTACAAAATAATCTAGAGTGGTTGACTGAGGACAAAGAGAAGGCAAATGTATTAAATGCTTTCTTCAGCTCTGTGTATACAATGGAGAATGGGGGAGCTCATGTCCATAATGGGGGTGGGAGTGACACAGCCCCAAATCCACAATGGCTCAAAAGTGATATGGTCCAGAAATATTTAGACAGAATAAAGGTGGATAAAGCACCTGGACCAGATGGCATCCACCCACGGATCCTAAAAGAATTGAGCTCTGAAATTTCAAAGCCACTGTATCTAATATTTAGGGACTCATTAACCACTTAAGACCCGGACCAATACGCTGGCAAATGACCCAAGGGGTTTTTGCGATTCGGCACTGCGTCGCTTTAACAGACAATTGCGCGGTCGTGCGACGTGGCTCCCAAACAAAATTTGTGTCCTTTTTTTCCCACAAATAGAGCTTTCTTTTGGTGGTATTTGATCACCTCTGCGGTTTTTATTTTTTGCGCTATAAACAAAAATAGAGCGACAATTTAAAAAAAAATGCAATATTTTTTTTACTTTTTGCTATAATAAATATCCCCCAAAAATATATAAAAAAACATTTTTTTTCCTCAGTTTAGGCCGATACATATTTTTGGTAAAAAAAATCGCAATAAGCGTTTATCGGTTGGTTTTCGCAAAATTTATAGCGTTTACAAAATAAGGGATAGTTTTATTGCATTTTTATTAATTATTTTTTTTTTTACTACTAATAGCGGAGATCAGCGATTTTTTTCGTGACTGCGACAATATGGCGGACACTTCGGACAATTCTTACACATTTTTGGGACAATTGTCATTTTCACAGCAAAAAATGCATTTAAATTGCATTGTTTACTGTGGAAATGACAGTTGCAGTTTGGGAGTTAACCACAGGTGGCGCTGTAGGGAATGTGTACCTAATGTGTGTGTTTACTACTGTAGGGGGGTGTGGCTGTAGGTGTGACGTCATCGATCGCGTCCCCCTATTACAGGGATGACGCGATCGATGCTCCGGCCACAGAGAAGCACGGGGAAGCCGTGTGTACACACGGCTCTCCCCGTTCTTCCGCTCCAGGGACGGATCGCCGCACTGCAGCGGCGATCGGGTCCGCGAATCCCGCGGTCCCGGAGCTTCGGACCGGGTCGCGGGCGCGCGCCCGCGACCCACGGCTGGGTACTAAAACCAACGTATATATACGTTGATGTGCCCAGCCGTGCCATTCTGCCGACGTAAATCTGCAGGAGGCGGTCCTTAAGTGGTTAATGACAGGAATAGTACCACTGGATTGGCGTAGAGCCAATGTGGTGCCTATATTTAAAAAGGGAACAAAGTCTTTACCAAGTAACTATAGACCTGTTAGTTTAACTTCTATAGTTGGGAAGATACTGGAACGTTTAATAAAAGACCACATGGATGAGTTTTTGCTGGAAACAAACTATTTAAGCAGCAGACAGCATGGATTCATGAAGGACAGAAGTTGTCAGACAAACCTGATTTCCTTTTATGAAGAGGTAAGTAAAACCCAGGACAGAGGCGTGGCTGTGGACGTGGTATACTTGGATTTTGCAAAAGCGTTGGATACAGTTCCCCACACACGGCTCATGTGTAAGGTAAGGTCTACAGGATTAGATATATCAGTTTGTAAATGGATAGAAAACTGGCTGAAAGACAGGATTCAGAGAGTTGTGGTTAATGATTCTTACTCTGAATGGTCCAAGGTTATCAGTGGTGTACCCCAAGGTTCGGTGTTGGGTCCCTTACTTTTCAATATATTTATAAATGATATTGGGTCTGAGATCCAAAGTAACATTTCTGTCTTTGCAGATGACACCAAGCTATGCAGTGGAATAACGTCCTTGCAGGATGTCTCCAATTTACAAGCCGACCTCAATGCTCTGTCTGAGGCGGCGTACAGACGATCGGACATATCCGATGAAAACGGTCCGCGGACCATTTCCATCGGATATGTCCGATCGGGAGTTTGATCCGATGGCGTGTACACACCATCGGATCAAATTCCCCGCCGCCGGACGGCGCGGTGACGCGGCGGTGACGTTGACGCCGCCGCGTCACCGCACCAGGAAGTAAAACACTTCCGCGCATGCGCCGAATCCATTCGGCAGCGGCGCGGCGGCGGTGGGGGCCGACATGTCTGCTGGTAAGTGTACTAACCAGCAGACATGTCGGGCGGAGAGATTCCCACCGGATAGATTTCAAAGCTTGCTTTGAAATCTGTCGGGTGGAGAAATCTGTCCGCTAGCCCATACACACGAGCGGAGATGTCTGCTGAAACGGTCCATCGTTTTCAGCGGACATATCCCCTCGTGTGTACGCGGCCTTAGGCGGCGTACACACGAGGGGATATGTCCGCTGAAAACGGTCCGATGGACCGTTTCAGCAGACATCTCCGCTCGTGTGTATGGGCTAGCGGACAGATTTCTCCACCCGACAGATTTCAAAGCAAGCTTTGAAATCTATCCGGTGGGAATCTCTCCGCCCGACATGTCTGCTGGTTAGTACACTTACCAGCAGACATGTCGGCCCCCACCGCCGCCGCGCCGCTGCCGAATGGATTCGGCGCATGCGCGGAAGTGTTTTACTTCCTGGTGCGGTGACGCGGCGGCGTCAACGTCACCGCCGCGTCACCGCGCCGTCCGGCGGCGGGGAATTTGATCCGATGGTGTGTACACGCCATCGGATCAAACTCCCGATCGGACATATCCGATGGAAATGGTCCGCGGACCGTTTTCATCGGATATGTCCGATCGTGTGTATGGGGCCTAAGTGGGCGACTATGTGGCAGATGAGGTTTAATGTTGATAAATGTAAAGTTATGCACTTGGGGGCTAAGAATATGCATGCATCATACATGCTAGGGGGAGTACAACTAGGGGGATCTGTAGTGGAGAAGGATCTGGGGGTTTTAGTTGATCATAAGCTCAATAATAACATGCAATGCCAAGCTGCGGTTTCCAAAGCGAGGAAAGTCCTTTCTTGTATTAAGAGAGGTATGGACTCCAGAGATAGAGATATCATTTTGCCCCCCCCCCCTGTACAAATCATTAGTAAGACCTCATCTGGAATATGCAGTCCAGTTTTGGGCACCAGTTCTCAAAAAGGATATCGGAGAACTGGAGAAAGTGCAGAGAAGGGCAACCAAACTGATAAGAGGCATGGAGGAGCTCAGCTATGAGGAAAGATTAGAAAAACTGAATGTATTCACTCTTGTGAAGAGGAGAATAAGGGGGGATATGATCAACATGTACAAATATATAAGAGGTCCATATAGTGAACTTGGTGTTGAGTTATTCACTTTAAGGTCAACACTGAGGACAAGGGGGCACTCTTTACGTCTGGAGGAAAAGAGATTTCTCCTCCAAAATACGGAAAGGTTTCTTCACAGTAAGAGCTGTGAAAATGTGGAACAGACTCCCTCCAGAGGTGGTTCTGGCCAGCTCAGTAGATTGCTTTAAGAAGGGCCTGGATTCTTTCCTAAATACACATAATATAACTGAGTACTAAGATTTGTAGGTAAAGTTGATCCGGGGTAAATCCGATTGCCTCTCGGGGGATCAGGAAGGAATTTTTTCCCCTTCGGTAGCAAATTGGATCATGGCTCTGCTGTTATTTTTTGCCTTCCTCTGGATCAACTGTGGGTATGGAGTTGGGTGTATGGGATGTACTGTGTTTTATTTTGATTGTTTATTTTATTTTTTTATGGTTGAACTGGATGGACTTGTGTCTTTTTTCAACCTGACTAACTATGCAACTATGGCAACAGTTTGAATGCATGTAATGAGTCAAGTAACAACCCAGAAGAAAATGCTATGTATATTAGTTCTAATCAGTGCGGTGTACACTCCCAAGCATCAGATATACCAATTGATGACTCCATCTGTAGCTCCAGCGCGTTGCAAGCAATAAGTCATCACCAAGAGGAAGATATTACTTCTGTTAGTTCACAGCCAAGCACTTCATGTTCAACAAAGCCATCAAACATAGTTGCTGATGATCCGGTCTGTAGTATTCCCACAAATAGACTGGAATTGCTAGAGGCCCTTTTCAGTCAAAAATGAGCAGGTTTCCGAGAACTAAAATCGGGATTACACGCCAACGCTAAGAGCACATAAATTTCTTCAAAGATGATTCCATTATTTCTTATGACATGTTGTTGTCCCTATTTCCTAATAATGACAGTCCCCTTTTCAAATTCTTACAAATACGACATTTTCTACAAAGCAAAAGGCCTAATTTCACAATGGTGCAGGGAACTGACCCCATTTGAAAAATTGTGTACTGCCACAACTCCTCAAAGACATCTAATTTCGTCTATTTATGCACTCCTTTTCAGTTCCATCTTACAAAGCTCCAACAAAATTAAGGCTGCATTCAGACCTATGCGTCTGCGGCAGCAGCGTATTTGTGCGACATGAAAAAGGCGTTTTGCCCCCGCGATTTGCGGCGAAAAAACGCCCTTTTCTTTTTGCTGGAGCGGCGATGTTTACTCTGTCGGCTATTGCCGAACGCCCGAAAAAAAAGGGTCCGGGACTTGTTTCAGGCTTCAGGCGTCTGGCTTATCGGCGTGGAGATGTGAACCATCTCCATAGCCGACAATGTAAATTCTCCCCTCCAGCGTATGTCAGGCTGCTTCAGCGTCGGGCTTCAGGCGACAAAACGCCTAGGTGTGAATGGAGCCTTATAAAGGTTGGGAAGATGAGCTCCAAATACGACTTATAGACTCTGATTGGGACAATATTTTTACACATATTTATAAAGGGATCTGTTAACATTTCGGCCCAAGAAAATAACTACAAATTATATTCTAGGTGGTATCGTACCCCTGAACGACTCCATGTATTTTATCCAACTGTCTCCCCAATGTGTTGGAGATGCAACAACTCTCGGGGATCATTACTCCATATTTGGTGGTACTGTGACATCATTAGGCCTTTCTGGGAGAAGGTTCATGTGACAATTGCTCAAATCACAACTTACACATTGGACTTTTTTCCCCTGCACAGTATCTTTTACACCAGGGATATGCAATTAGCGGACCTCCAGCTGTTGCAAAACTACAAGTCCTATCATGCCTTTGCCTCTGGGAGTCATGCTTGTGACTGTGAGAGTCTTGCTATGCCTCATGGGAATTGTAGTTCTGAAACAGCAGGAGGTCCGCTAATTGCATATCCCTGTTTTACACCATACTTTGTTGCCTCAATCCATTTATAGAAAATCCTTGATACTCCATCTCATAAATGCTGCAAAACAATGCATTCCTCTTTTTTGGAAGAAGACTAACCCTCCTACACTGGCTGACTGGATTGACCGCGTACAGCGGATTTCTGAGATGGAGGACTTGATTCACCAAGCCAATGATAATCCTATGAAATGTAGATCCACCTGGTCCTGTTGGATTCACTTTAGGAATTTGTCACGGTTTACAGACTTATTGGGCACGCAATTGTTCCTTGTATTTACAATTGTTACGGCTACTTTAATTTTTCCTATTCTTCTTTGACGTAGATCACCTATGGGGATTAGAACCCCACATGTTCCATTTACCGCTCCGTTTGAGCGCTTGCCTACCTTTATTTTGATTTACTGAACACTTTTGCTATGTGCTATGTTCCACTCATATTTTTGAGACTACTCTGTATGGGTGTCTCTATTATCATCTTTTTTTTATTGCTTCATTCACATCAGGAGGCTCAGATTAAATTATCCTGTATTTTCTGATTCGTCTGTGCTTTATATCTTCAAAATACTAACATAGTAATGTACGATTTTCCCGTTTCTGCTTTATATCTCATTCTATTTGATATTCTGATCCTTGAATATATAATGACAATGTTAATGGGGCCTGAAAGGGAAAGCCATTTAGGCTCCCCTTTCCTCATGGGATCATGGCATTAGGCTGGGTTTACACTTGTTCCGACAACGCTCCTACATTGGGGGCTCATGTAGCATGACGTGTGAAAATCAATGTTTCCCTATGTCTTAACTGGTCCTACACAAGTTGGTCCGACTTTGAAAACACTCCCTGTACTACTTTGCTCCGACATTCATCCTACTTCAGCCCATTGAATATCATTGAAGTCGGACCAAAGTAGGAGCCTTGTCCTTATCAGACATCCGACATGTGATTACAGCAGCAGTAAAAAGGAATTTATCTCACTCTGGGATTGTTTTAATTGGTCAAAAACAAGTCAGACTATCACAAAGTCGGTTCAAAGTAGTATCCTGTTCATGAAAGTCGGATGGATGTAGGACCAATGTAGGATGAATGTAGGACAGATGTCGCAGAGCAAAGTAGGGTGAAAGTTGTACTGCTGTCGTGTAGTATAGTGTGAACCCAGCCTGAAACTACTCCCTGTACTACTTTGGTCCTACATTGATCCTACTTCAGCCCATTGAATATCATTGAAGTAGGACCAAAGTAGGAGCCTTGTCCTAACTATCCGACTTTTGCCATCTGACATGTGATTACAGCACCAGTAAAAAGGAATTTATCTCACTCTGGGATTGTTTTGATTGGTCAAAGAACAAGTCAGTCTATCACAAAGTAGGACCAAAGTAGTATCCTGTTCATGAAAGTAGGATGGATGCAGGACCAATGTAGGATCAATGTAGGACAAATGTCGCAGAGCAAAGTAGGATGAAAGTCGTGTAGTGTAGTGTGAACCCAGCCTCAGGGCTGGTTTTAGCTCAGGTATATTGGTAGGACAGGATTGGTTGCAGAATGTCAGGTGGGATCGGGGGTATTAGTTCAAGAGGTTATCTGAGGTAAGCAGAAAGGGGAGCTGCAGGTGAGCTGTCAGGACTGGTCGTTTGGGTCAGGTGTCTTGGGAAGGTTCTGGAGGATTTTTGGGTCAGCAGGGATTGTCTAATGGGATCAGGTGGTTCTGGGAGAATTTTCCAGAAGCAGGAACCAGCCCATTTAAGGGTCACCAGAATCTGGGTCAGTACCATTCTACCCTGAAGATTGCAGGAGGACTCCCCGCCCTACCCACCCTTTTTTTCTTGTCGCGACCTGTTCATGTGGTGGCTCCCTTCAGGAGTATCCGAAGGGGAGGTTTAAGTTAAAATGGTTTAAAATACGGTATCAGCTCGAGTCTAAGTGGCTGGGTTGAATTTGGTATTTTGTTGAGAAATTTGGTTTGAATTGGTTGATATACATTAAATAAGTTGATATGATAATTTTATGATTTAAAACCAATGAACCAGGCTGTGGCCAATAACATCCAAACAAATTGAATGACTTTTGGGACCATGTTAAATTTGAAGCATAAAATAAAGCTACTTGATGAATCAATCTGGTGTTTTTGGTTGTGTCTATTCCTCTATGCATGTTTGTTTCCTACAGTAACATGATGCCTATGATCCCATATATTGTCTACCTCCATATTTCTGTTATTTTGTGTTCAAAATGTATTGTACAACCCCGTCATGGGTGTCCGCTCCATAGGGCAAGGGGGGGGCAATTGACCCCCCCTGTAAAAATCGAGAAGGGCCGGATGTCACACAGGCACAGCGAGCAAAGTGAAGCCGCCTCCCCCACTTGCTGTGCTGTGCCGCGCTGATCTGAGGTACTGAATGGGATGGGGGAGGGGGATCTGTCTGTGGTCAAGGGGGGGTTTGTGCTGAAAGGTGGGTCCATCTGTGCTGAAAGGGGGGTCTGTACTGAAGGGGGGGTCCATCTGTGTTGAAAGAGGTGTCTGTGTGGAATGGGGGGTCTGTGCAGAATAGGGGGGTGCGTGCTGAAGAGGGGGTCTGTGTTGAATAGACAGGTCCTGCTGAAGTGGGGGTCTGTGCTGAAGGAGGGGCCCCATCTGTTCTGGGGGGGTCTGTACATTCTCTAGGCTATATTTATATAGGCATGGAGTGAAGCTGAATTATCTCAAGAGCTATTTCACACTGCCAGCTGGCCGCATTATCGGTAATTATCGTTTTAGCTGCGCTATTTGGCCGCTGACAGGGCACTTTTAACCCCCACTAGCATTTAAAGAAAGGGTTAAATGCGACTGTGTTTCGCCGCTGCCGAAACGCCCCTCCCTGAAAAGTTTTCAGCGGACACCCATGAACCCCGTATATGTATACGCAAATTAATTATATTTCTATTTAACCACTTCAATACCGCTTCACGTCCAAAGACGTGAACAGCGCGGACCTGAGGCGCCGGGGTCACGTCTTTGGACGTCATTTGCTTGTAATTCCCCGCGCGCGCCACAGGGTGGCGCGCGGCGGGGAAAAACAGTCCCGACGCATCACCGAGGATCCGATGCGTGTACCCGGCGGCCGCGATGTCCGTCAGGTACACGCGATCGTCGGTGAGAGAGCAGGGACTTGGAGCTCTGAGTGTAAACACAGAGCTTCACGTCCTGTCAGTGAGGTGACAGATGCTGTTTCTCTTGTACATAGGGAGACAGCATCGGTCACCTCCCCCAGTCACCCCCCTCCCCCCATACAGTTAGAACACACCCAGGCAATACATTTAACCCCTTCCTCAC
Source organism: Rana kukunoris (assembly GCA_029574335.1). Lineage (NCBI taxonomy): Eukaryota > Metazoa > Chordata > Amphibia > Anura > Ranidae > Rana > Rana kukunoris. Next base: position 5,911,637 of record CM056049.1, on the reverse strand, counting down.
CCCCCTAGTGTTAACCCCTTCAATGCCAGTCACATTTATACAGTAATTAGTGCATTTTTATAGCACTGGTCGCTGTATAAATGTGAATGGCGCCAAAAATGTGTCAAAAGTGTCCGATGTGTCCGTCGCAATATCGCAGTCCCAATAAAAATTCGCAGATCGCCGCCATTACTAGTAAAAAAAAAATATAAAAAAAAAAAATCATAATTATGTCCCCTATTTTGTAGGTGCTATAACTTTTGCGCAAAGCAGTCACTTATTGTGATTTTTTTTTTTTTTTTACAAAAATACGTAGAAGAATACGTATCGGCCTTAACTGAGAAAAAAAAATATATAAAAAAAAAAAAAAAAAAATGGGATATTTATTATAGCAACAAGTAAAAAATATATATATATTTTTAAATTGTCGCTCTTTTTTTCATTATAACGCAAAAAATAAAAACCGCACGGGCGATCAAATACCACCAAAAGAAAGCTCTATTTGTGGGGGAAAAAAGGGACGCCAATTTTGTTTGGGTGCCACGTCGCACTACCGCGCAATTGTCAGTTAAAGCGACGCAGTGCCGGAAGCTGAAATTTCGCCTGGGCACGAAGGGGGTTTATGTGCCCAGTAAGCAAGTGGTTAAACTTTAGTAAAATGTTTGAAACGAAAATCGGGATTACACAAAGAAATTTTCAGAGTGACTGGTATGAAAAAAATAGGTGGATTGATGAATACAGTCTAGCAAAGGATGCAGCATTTTGTTTCTATTGCCGTTTCTTCGCTTGTAGTGATGCAACGCAGAAAGGTCATGCGGATCCAGCATTCACTGAAAAGGGATTCAGAAACTGTCACGGGGCCAATGAATGTTTTACAACTCACCAACTTTCAAAATCCCACATGCTAAGCACTTCTGCATGGTCGAGCTTTAATGCAGGTCAACCTATTGATATTTTATTGGATAAAAGTAAGCAGGCTTACCTATCCAAGAAGAAGAAAGGTGCCAAAACAGAATTGTTATGGAGAGACCGATTGACATTGTTCGGTGTTTGGCAATAGGTGGCAGACCAGGAGCTGTGGTGGCTCAACGTGATTGGCACTGCGCTGACAAGCCGTTCACCTCTGCAGCCAAGGGTTCGGATTCCGGTCTCGGCTACATGTGAATTGAGTTTGGTGGTCTCAGCCGGGCTCCCGGTGGGTGTAGGGTGGCCACCACATCCCTTTAAACCCGAACACATATGAATTACACAGGTTCTGAGGCTAATTTAATGCAGATAAGGCACCAAATGAGTTTAATTACCATCTTAATCAGCCACAGAACCTGTGTAATTCATATGTGTTCGGGTTTAAAGGGATGAGGTGGCAACCCTAGGTGGGTGTGCTATGCAAGGTACGCCCACCCCCCCCACTAAAACCATCACACTTGCACGCACACGAAATTGGTTTGACACACACGCACTTTGGCCATGCGGTCTCCTAAAATAAAGAGAGGCGAAGGACCTACGGGGCTGGCTGGGTGGGCTAGGCCCCCTCACTCCCTCATAGGGGGAGTGCCTCTGCCTCATTGGGGTCCCGTTGGGCCCCAGTTGGGCTCCCAAGAGGAGCAGGTAGGGCGGGGTGAGTGGGAGCCCCCCCCTCACACCCGCTATTGCCACCAGGGGCATGAAGAAGGATGGCGATTGCCTCCGGGGGGAGGGTCTGCCTACTCCCAACTCCTGCAGTCCGGCTCCTCTCTCTCGAGTTTACGCACAAAAAAAAAAATAATAGGTGGCAGACCATTCAGAGGTCACAATGAAAAAACTTACAGCCATGAAACAGGTCTGTTTCTAGATATGCTCCATCTACTAAAAAAATACGATCCTGTCTTGGATTGACATTTGAAAGAATCTCCTCGAAATGCTACGTATCTGAGTAATCACATCCAAAATGATTTAATTACATCGTTACATAATGTTGTGCAACAAAAAAAAATTGTGTCATCAATAAATGGAAAAACTATTTCAATAATTGCAGATGATACTGCGGACTGTGGACACCATGAACAGATGTCCGTCATAGTACGGTATTTTAACCACTTCCCTACGGACGTACGACTATATGCGGCCGCAGGGTGGCTCTAATTCTCCGGGCCGCCGTGTTTTTCTTCGTTCCCAGCTCGCGCTCCAGAGCGCGCAGCGGGGAACTTCTGTACTGGCCGTGTCCCTTGGACACAGCCAATCACAGATCGCCGCGAACGGCCAATCAATGTGGCCGTTTGCGATGCGATCTGTGCAGCGAATGAGAGATGATCTCATATGTAAACATATGAGATCATTTCTCATTGCCGGCTCTCACAATGACAGCGTCCTGTCAGGGAGAGAGGAGACCGATCTGTGTCTCTTGTACATAGGGACACAGATCGGTCACCCCCCAGTCACCCCCCTCCCCCCACAGTTAGAACACAATGCAGGATACACATTAACCCCTTCCTCACTCCCTAGTGTTAACCCATTCCCTGCCAGTCACATTTATACAGTAATTAGTGCATATTTATAGCACTGATTACAGTATAAATGTGAATGGTGCCAAAAATGTGTCAAAAGTGTCCGATGTGTCCGCCATGATGTCGCAGTCGCAATAAAAATCGCAGATCGCCGCCATTACTAGTAAAAAAATAATAAAAAATAATAATTCTGTCCCTTATTTTGTAGGCGCTATAACTTTTGCAGAAACCAGTCGCTTATTGCGATTTTTTTTTTTTTTACCAAAAATATGTAGAAGAAGAATATGTATCGCCCTAAACTGATTTTTTTTTTTTTAATTGGGCTATTTTTTATAGCAACAAGTAAAAAATATTGTATTTTTTTTTTTAAATTGTCGTCCTTTTTTGTTTATAGCGCAAAAAATAAAAACCGCAGAGGTGACCAAATACCACCAAAAGAAAGCTCTATTTGTGGGGAAAAAAGGACGCCAATTTTGTTTGGGAGCCTCGTCGCACGACCGCGCAATTGTCAGTTAAAGCGACGCAGTGCCGCAAGCTGAAATTTCACCTGGTCAGGAAGGGGGTATACATGCCCAGTAAGGAAGTGGTTAATAGTGAACTTTGTTGTCCAGTTGAACATTTTGTCTCGATTCAGAGGCTCTTAACAGTTGACGCACAGTCAATCTTTGACCAGATAGCCAAAGTTCTTGGTATTCTTAAAACCGACTGGTCATCAGTGATCTCTGTATGCTTTGATGGAGCAGCTACCATGTCTGGATGCACTGCAGGCGTTCAGATTTAATGTAAAGAAAAAAATTGTGAAATAATCTATGTACACGGCTATGCCCATTGTTTGAACCTTGTCCTAGTAGATGCTTGCACTTCAAGTAAGCAAATTAGAACAGCGTTTGACTTTTTTGGCATTATTCAGACTCCGTATGCCTTCATGGAGGCAAGTCCTGTTCGGCATGCTGTAATGGAGAAGATTTTAACCACTTCCTTCCTGACCAGGTGAAATTTCAGCTTGCGGCACTGCGTCGCTTTAACTGACAATTGCGCGGTCGTGCGACATGGCTCCCAAACAAAATTGGCGTCCTTTTTTCCCCACAAATAGAGCTTTCTTTTGGTGGTATTTGGTCACCTCTGCGGTTTTTATTTTTTGCGCTATAAACAAAAAACAACGACAATTTTGAAAAAAAATACAATATTTTTTACTTGTTGCTATAAAAAAAATAGCCCAATTTAAAAAAAAAAAATCAGTTTAGGCCGATACGTATTCTACATATTTTTGGTAAAAAAAAAAAAAAATCGCAATAAGCGACCGGTTTGCGCAAAAGTTATAGAGCCTACAAAATAAGGGACAGAATTTTTTTTTTTATTTATTTTTTTACTAGTAATGGCGGCGATCTGCGATTTTTATTGCGACTGCGACATCATGGCGGACACAACGGACACTTTTGACAAATTTTTGGCACCATTCACATTTATACTGCAATCAGTGCTATAAATATGCACTAATTACTGTATAAATGTGACTGGCAGGGAAGGGGTTAACACTAGGGGGTGAGGAAGGGGTTTATGTGTATCCTGCATTGTGTTCTAACTGTGGGGGAGGGGGGGGGGGGTGACTGGGGGGGTGACCGATCTGTGTCCCTATGTATAAGGAACACAGATCGGTATGCTCTCTCTATGACAGGACGCTGTCATTGTGAGAGCCGGCAATGAGAAATGATCTCATATGTTTACATATGAGATCATCTCTCATTGGCCCATCAGATTGCATCGCAAACGGCCACTCTGATTGGCCGTTCGCGGCGATCTGTGATTGGCTGTGTCCAAGGGACACGCGCTGGGAACACAGAAAGAGGCTGCCCAGAGATTTAGAACCACCCTGCGGCCGCATATAGTCGTACGGCCGTAGGGAAGTGGTTAAAAGAAGTAGAAACTCAGCTGAAAACTTTAAAGTCACTATCTACTACAAGATGGGCATGCAGAGCAGAAGCAGTGGCCGCAGTAAAACAGAACTATTCCATTATTCTAAAGGCTTTGAGTGAGATTGTCCAAACAAGTCGTTTAGCTGATGCTAAAATAAGAGCAAGAGGCCTTTTTTTGTGAATTAAGTTCTTTCAAATGTATCTTTGCACTTCACATGATGCACCCTATTCTCCAAATATTGGTAAAAATTAGCAAGATTTTGCAAGCATCACATCTCAGCTTGCGTACTGCAATGGCGGTGGTGAAAAGTTTGCGCAACTCCTTAGTCTCTATGAGAAACGACCCAGAATATTTTCAGAGACTGTGCGGAAATGTGTGCAGAAAATAACACATCTATTCCTTCAGTTAGGAAGAGAAAAACCATCTGTTGTTCTTGATGAGGCAGCACATTCCCAACATTACTATGATACAATGGAGGAACAGGAGAGGAGAACTTCATTTTACCCACTAATGGACTCATTGATAACAGGTATTGATCAGCGATTTGCACAGGAGTCTTGTGATATTGTTACTGCAGTAGGAAAACTGCTGAACTTAGAGATTGCTAAAGCTGATATGGAAATCCTTGCCAATAAATTTAAGGTGTCAGTGGATGAATTGGAAGCAGAAATCACATTGCTCCGAGATTATGATGGACCTGTTCCTAAAGGTTGCACCACAAACACCATCAAAGAGTGGCTTGATTGGCTTAAGAAGTCAGATCGTTCATCCACATTCCATGCTTTTTACAACTGGCCACAGACCCCAGACGAAGGAGAATCTTGTCTTCTAGTTCTGTTGGACCTGAGCGCAGCCTTCGACACGGTCGACCATAAACTATTACTGATTCGGCTCGCTGAAGTAGCCAGAGTCGCAGAGAGCGATTTATCTTGGTTCTCTTTTTTTGGAAAACCGATCGCAAACAGTGAAGTTAGGACCTTTCACTTCTGAAAAACGCACAGTAACATGCGGAGTCCCTCCAAGGATCGCCTCTATCGCCGGTGTTGTTCAACATCTATCTTCGTCCTCTTTTTGAAATTATCAGCAGCCAAAAACTGCTTTACCACTCATATGCAGACGACAAGCAATTGTATTTCCACATTGGCAATAAAAAGGATCACCACCTCAATCTAGAGACATGCCTCTCTTTGATAGAGGACTGGATGACAAAGAGTTATCTTAAACCCAATGGAGCGAAAACAGAACTTCTCCTGTTTCACGCCAAGCGGATGAATCAACCTGCAACTACCTGGATCCCCCCGCCCATTCTGGGCAAAATCATCACCCCTAGCGCCAAAGTCAAAAGTCTTGGGGTCATCTTTGATTCCTATATGACAATGGACGCACAAATAGGGTCAGTAGTCAGCGGATCTCACCATCTGCTGCGCCAACTATGCAGACTCACTCCTTTTATCCCCAAAGAAGATTTAGTGGTCGTGGTGGGAGCGATTGTAAACTCAAGATTGGACTACGCAAATGCCCTCTACCCCGGACTCCCCAAGTACCAAATCGCTCGTCTGCAAGTCGTTCAAAACACGGCTGCCAGACTTGTGACTGAGAAAAAAAACCCTGGGAATCAATCTCACCTTCACTGAGATCCCCTCACTGGTTGCCAGTAAAAGACAGAATTGCTTTTAAATCGCTCTGTCTAACGCATAGATGTATCCATGGGAATGCTCTCCATTATCTATGCTAAAAAATAAAAACTCATAATCCCAATCGCATTCTGCGATCCACCAATCAAAATCTACTCCAGATACCGGAAGCCAACTACAAGTCCAAAGGAGATTTCGCGGTCCAAGGTCCCAGACTATGGAGCGCTTTACCAACCAGCATTCGGTTGGAGGAGAACCACTTAGCGTTCAGGAGAAAGATCAAGACTCATCTCTTTCGATACCAAAGGAGACAGGAACAACAAGCGCCCAGAGGCGATTTAGTTCGCATGTGCTGCGCTATATAAGTCTTCATTCATTCATTCATTCAACTGTGTTCAATGTTTTACAGTCTTACCTGTAACAAGCTGCTCATGCGAAAGAGCCTTTTCAAAACTTGCACATGTTAAAGACAAACTGAGAAGTACAATGTGCCAAGAACGTCTTGATTCACTCTTGATGTTGTTCACTGAGCAAGAATTGGCTTGGTCGGCTACTTATAATGAAGTTATTGAAGAATTTATGTCTAGAACACCTTCTGTGCGACGTCTTCTTCTCTAACACGTGTTATGAAAGGAAACCATAATAATCTGTAGTGTGCTAATCCCCTTTCTGATGCCAATTTGATGTCTAAATACATATTCCCGGGATGGAGATGCGATTTAGGAGTGGAATGGAGTGCCTGCACAGATTTACCACTGATCAGTTCTTTAATGCATTGTCATTTTTTTTACTGGCGGACCCAGTTGGAGTCGGTCTGCCTTTAGTCTGGTGGTATTTTGTTTTTTTGGGCAGTCCTTGTTCCACTCCTACTTTTTTCTTTTTTTCCAGTGCTCTCATTTGCCATACCAACTCTAGGTAGGGGCGGGTTTTAGGCCATCGCCTGTCCTCTGCCTGGTGATTAGCACACCAGGGCTCCTTTTCAGGAGACCTTAAATTTATAGATAGGACTGCAGCCATGCAGAGTGCCGTGGAGTTGCCGCTGCAGCTTCCCAGGTATTTGCAAATGCTTGCAACTAAACCTCTGTTTTTACTTACACCAGTTAGACAGATAATTTTGGTTTAGTGCTTTTTGGTTGACAACTCTGAGCCTGGTCACATGGTTACATACAATTTATTTTCCATGTTTATATTTAATTGCATATTGCTAAAATCGCATCTCATTCAAAGTCCCACTTTTACCATGTTTATCCATTTACAGGGATGAAGGCCTATGGCAAGATCGCTATATGCCTCATTCAAAGTCCCCCCCCCCCCTCTTTTTAAATGTTTTACAGTCTTACCTGTAACAACCTGCTAATGCGATAGAGCCCTTTCAAAACTTGCACATGTTAAAAACAAACTGAGAAGTACAATGTGCCAAGAACGTCTTGATTCACTCTTGATGTTGTACACTGAGCAAGAATTGGCTTGGTCGGCTACTTATAATGAAGTTATTGAAGAATTTATGTCTATAAAACCTTCTGTGCGACGTCTTCTTCTCTAAAACATGTTATGAAAGGAAACCATAATAATCTGTAGTGTGCTAACCACCTTTCTGATGCCAATTTGATGTCTAAATACATATTCCCGGGGATTTTTTTAGCAGGAATGCGGGAAGAACATAGTTCCGGCACCTCAGCACTGAATGTATATGCCAAGGGGTGGTGGGATTTGCTGCAGTGCCTACAGATGTTGGCTGATGGGGTCTCTATTGTAGATGGGTGATCTATTGATGCTGGGGAGGTCTATTACTGCTGGTGGGATCTATTGATTCTGGGGAAGTCATTTATTGATGGGAGAATACTACTATTGAGGGAGGTGGCTTATGTTGCTAGCTGCTGGAGAGTATATTCATACTGGATGCTGGGAGATCTATAGTTGCTAGTGGCTATTTTCTTATGGGGTGATCTATTGTTGCGGGGGGAACTGTTGTTAATGGGAGGGATCTATTGTTGCTGGTGAAGCTATTGTTGCTGGGGAGAAGTCTTGTTCTTGGGGGATTTATTGTTGCTGAGGGAATCTAACAAATTTGTTTAAAGCAGCAAACACAATTCAGGATATTAAAACATGAAAAAAAATCCTACTACTGTTCAGTGCTTAAAATTGCTTATTTGATTTGATTTTGAGATTTATTTAAAAGCGTTGTTTATGTTAAAAGATTATTTAATTAATAAGTTAAAGAAATTATGTTTGTTTACATTGATGTTTTTTTTTTTTTTTAATAAAAATGTTTTAATACATTTAAAAATGTTTGTCAACATTATATATATATATATATATATATATATATATATATATATATATATATATATATATATATATATATATATATATATATATATATATATATATATATATATATATATATATATATATAAAAATATACATATATATATATATATATATATAAAAATATACATATATATATATATATATATATATATAAAAATATACATATATATATATATATATATATATAAAAATATACACATATATATATATATATATATATATAAAAATATACATATATATATATATATATATATAAAAATATACATATATATATATATATATATATATATAAAAATATACATATATATATATAAAAATATACATATATATATATATATATATATATAAAAATATACATATATATATATATATATATAAAAATATACATATATATATATATATATATATATAAAAATATACATATATATATATATATATATATATATATATATAAAAATATACACATATATATATATATATATATATATACATATATATATATATATATATATATATATATATATATATACACACACACACACACACACAGATGCACGTGTTTTTGAGCATTGGTTTGAGGTGCACACCCTAATGCAATAGGCTGCGCACGCCTATGTTGATAGCACTAGTATGGCTAAGGAGAAACCAAAAAAAGGCACAGAAAACTCTAGCACTTAGACCCCCGATCCCCCCAAAATACCAGAAGACTAAGAAACCAACAAGACGAGGGCAGAGAGGAGGGTGGATATCCAAAAAGAGATCAGAGGAGGTAGTAAGTCACTCTACTATCAAAATATATAACCTTTCAAAACATGTATTTTTGGAAAAAATAACTTGAATTGCTAAGGAGGGGCCTCAATTATGCTCCTGAAAACCCCCCGAATCTATTTGAATTGTTCATTGATCTAAATAAGTTTGTCTGCAACCTTACTGTGAAGCGCCATTTCAGGCTTAAGGAAATGAATGGTGCAACTATAGAGAGTCCAGAGACCACCACCTCTACATTAGGTGAGGAGTCTCTAGACAAAGACATGCTGGGGATTTTGGAGGAATTGTATACAGAGGGGGGACCAGAGGGTCTAGATGAGACCTTTGCTCTGGCGTATGAGGAGGATAAAATAATCAACACAAATTTCAGACCAAAAGTCCAGCTTCTACCCACATTGGAATAAAGGCAACTTTATTTCCACCTTCTATGAGGTAGTGATGGCTGAGTTCAGGGAAATGTGTGAGAATAAAAGCCAAAAATTCAATAAAAGGTCATGAGGTCGGCAAAGAAGCACCCCTGAATAGCCTGAAGAACTCAGATATCATAATAAGGAAAGCAGATAAATGGGGTGGCTTGGTCGTACAGGATAAAGACCAGTACCTCAAAGAGGCGTTCAGGCTAATTGTGGACACCTATAAAAGGCTCCTATGGGATCCGACCACAAGCTACAATGATGGCCTTAAAAAACTCTTGGTCGGTGCCGTATCAAGTAAGGTCCTGACTAAGAGTGAATACCATTTCCTGTATTCAAAACATCCAGTGGTTCCCCACTTTTACCATATTCCCAAGGTCCACAAAGATCTAGAAAACCCGCCAGGTAGACCTATTATTGCAGGCATAGACAGTTTGACCAGTAACCTTGGGAGTTATATTGATCAGTTCCTTCAAAGTTTGGTCACTACTCTACCGTCATATATTAAGGACTCGAGCCATGCTCTGGAGATCTTAACCATCTACAATTGGGAAAGCGGCTACAGATGTAGCATCCCTCTATACGTCTATTCAGCATAAGATTGGGCTGAGAGCGATTGAGCATTACCTATCAGAGGCACATGTCTATAGTCCCCAACAGGCACATTTCATCTATGAGTGCATTGAGTTAACCTTGACCCATAATTACTTTGCTTTTATGGACTGTTTTTATAGGCAAGTGAGGGGTACAGCTATGGGGGCCAGGTTTTCCCCTAGTTATGCAAATTTGTTTATGGGTTATTGGGAACTCAAATATATTTGGGCCAATAACCCCTTTGGAAAAAACATGGTCCTGTACTCTCGCTATATTGATGATACCCCTATTATCTGGAATGGCACCGACGAGGAATTAGTTGGGTTTCTGGCGCATTGTGCAAAGAACCCTTTTGGTATCTCGTTCACGCATGTAGTGGACGAGAATCATTTGGTATTCTTGGATCTAGAATTGGGGACGGATGAAAATGGGAGAATCTACTGGAAAACCCATTTCAAACCGAGTGAGGGCAATTCATATCTACTTGCCCGCAGCCACCACCACCCAAGGTGGATCAAGAACGTGCCATTTGGTCAGTTTTGCAGGCTTAGGCGGACTTGTACTTTGAAAAAGGACTACGAAGACCAAACCCTTATTCTAGGGACCAAAGCCTTATTCTAGAAAACAAGTTTAAGGAGAAGGGGTATGGAGATGAGCACATAGAGGAAGCCTTCCAGAAATACATGTAATTGTATGGAGAAGCTGGTTCAGGAGGTGAAAAAGAAAGAACAACTTAAGTATGCGAAAGACGAGCCACCACAAGTAAGGTTCTGTACCAGGTTCAACAATAAAGTCCCAATAATACAAGAAAAATTTAAAGAGAAATTGGAAGATACTAGAATCTGATCCAGTCTTGAATATGTTGAAATATCTTGAAAATGTCCCATCCCAATTTGGTCTTTAGGAGGCCTAAAGATCTGAGGAGCATCATTGCCCCAAGTAGAGTGAAAAATAAAAACAAGAATAAAGGGCTGAATAGCCTTTGGACAACTATTTTTGATCAAAAGGGCAGTTATAGGTGCGGAGGGGGGAACTGTGGCAACTGTGTACAAATGTGCCACAGGTAAAAATAAGTGATAGGAGTAGCCGGGAAGAGCCACGTGATAAAGCAATTCATTAATTGCGGACTCCATATGTCGTCTATGGTCTACTATGTCCATGTGGGCTCCTGTATATTGGTTGTACCTCTCGACCTATGAGGACCAAGATGAACGAACACAGAAGTAGCATTCTGACAGAGAAAGACAAGTGTTCAGTACCCAGACATTATAAGGAGTTCCACGACAGTAGTACAGATGGCCTTAAAGTGTTTGGCATAGAAGCCATGCCAAGTGATCTCGACAATGGCAAGAAATATCAGATTCTATGTAGGTGAGAAGCTTTTTGGATCTTCACATTGAAAACTATGGCTCCACAAGGCCTCAATGAAGAAATTGAGCTGCATAATATAGTATGACCTGGCTCTAGTGGTGGGAGACTGGAGGTATAGACATTGATCCCTTCCTTGTTTAACCACACGAGAGTGACTAGGCAATGCTCTTGGTAGCCAAGGGTTGGTCTTTCCACTAGCCGGGTTCTTGTAGATGGCATTTGTAGACAATCCCCTCTTTTGCCAAGTAGTGCTAACTAGATAAGAGGGTACCCTAACCAAGTAGGTCTAGTAGAGCAGTGGTCATCAACCTTGTCCTGCAGGGCCCACTAACAGGCCAGGTTTGCAAGATAACTGAAATACATCACAGATGATATAATTTGCTGCTCGGTGATTGCAGTATTCTGGTCTGCATTTCCCCCCAAGGTAATACATAAAACCTGGCCTGTTAATGGGCCCTGCAGGAATGGTTGATGACCACTGTAGTAGAGGGTTGGATTTAGGTTTGAATCCACACTAGGGAGCCCTTGGACGGTGTTTTAGATGTAGCAGTTAGGTACAACGAAGGGCTATACAAATGGGGGGGGGGGGGGGGTTCTGTAATACTATGATACAATCTACTGTGTTGTTGGTCGGTCCACAAGTGATGCAATGTCTCTCCCTCTAGAACCATGGGATCTGTTCCATGGGCCTGGTGCGTGGTGGGTTGGTGCAATGTGTGTAGATGTGACATTAGCACCGAGGACGTTGGTGTCTATGCACCTACTTCTCCATATGTGTATAAATAGCGTAACCTACACTGTGTGCTTTCCAATCTATATATATGTGGTCCCTCATTGTTATGATCTTTTTTATGCGTATTACAAGACTTTTTACTTTCTATGGATGCATTACTTGATAAGTGTGTTTTATATACTTCAAGGCTTCTATTGTTTTTAGGGATGTACCTAATTGCATATATAAAAAAGGAGATGTACGTGTAGGCTCTTAACATTATGGAATCATTTTTACAATTTGGTCACATATTGCACCCCCATTAAACGCACCTGGTGCTCCTCCGTATATGTGGGTATGGATATGTGGCACTATGTCTCAGGTTGCCCATTGGTGTGTGACCCATGCTTGGCATGGGTTGGCTTGCAGGCCCTGCACCATATGTAACTCTCCGCCTGTTGGCCCCATGGTGGTGCGTGCGCACCATCTCTATGTTAGGACGAAACCGGAAGAAACATTTCCTGGTCGCGGGAGTTCGTCACTTCGGATGCGCGCGCATACTATGGATGCGCTTGTATATGCTAATGCGTACGGGCAAGGACGTGATCTCTGCGGAATCGGAAGTGCGGGGTGGAAGGCAGGGGGTCCCCGCACTTCCTGGTTGCATGATGGCGTGCGTTCCAGTGCACACACGCACTGATCGGGGACACCAAGGATATTGGGATGTTGGCAGCAAACGGCCCCATCATGGCTCCTTTCCTGCAACACAAAGGGGAGCAGGTAAAGACTTATCTGACCATCTGGGCAGTGTCCCGTATCTTAGATCACGCTCACTCCTTCCATTACTTTGTGACCCCGGTCATCAAACATTAAAACAAGGAGGCTACTGATTCTGCAGGTGTGTAAGGATCACCTTGATACAGTATGCCTCTCTATACCACACTCGTGCCCGCTCTCCTGGGGTGGCATTTCGGATGGGCGGGGTTCTGAGAGAGGGGTGAGGCCCACCAATCAGCGGTCATTAGCGCTCTCCTGGGGTGGCATTACCTGTAGGAAAAATAAATATCTCCTTAACCTGCACGGTTTAAGACATATTCACTTTGCATGCAGCCGCTGACGTCAGCGGCGCATGCACTCTGAGTGCCTGGCTGAAGATCAGAAGTGAGGATGACTCCCTTGTAGCCGACCTATACTGTAAAACTGCTGGCAACGCTCTTCTGCACGCAACGAGTTCACACTCTCCGGCCCTCATTCGTAGTATACCATATGCACAATACATTCGACTTAGGCGCAACTGTACTTTACTATCGGACTTTCAAAAACAGGCCAAAATTACTTCAGGCCCGTTTACTTTTACGTGGGTATAGTAAGACACTACTACGTCAGGCCTATAACAAAGCAGCAAACCAAACAAGAAACACCCTAATATTCAAAACCACAGCCAAATTGGTAGGGGTTAAGTCCTTAGAAGAGAGGAAGGATATCATTATTCGCCCAGCGGATAAGGGGGGAGGGGTAGTGGTTATGAATAAAACCTTCTATCATACACAATTGATGGAACTTTTGGAAGATCACAGTACATACAAAAAATTAACATCAGATCCGACTGCACCCTATAAGGCTCAATTGGATGCTCTTGTAGAATGGGGATTTCAAACTGGTGCTTTGAACCATAAAGAAAGAAAGTACTTATCCCCATCGGCTGTTAGGATTCCTGTGATTTACACCCCACCCAAAATCCACAAAAATTCGGAGGTACCCCCGGCCCGCCCAATTGTCAATGGCATAGGCTCCATTACGGCAAGGCTTGGTGAATATTTAGATAAGTTTCTTCAACCCAGTGTGAGAAATACTAGAGCATATCTAAAAGATACCACGGATTTGCTACAATCTCTTGAAAAGGTCAGCATTAACCCAGATTCTCAAATATTCCTAGTAACTGCGGATGTAGCATCTCTCTACACTATTATCCAGCATGAGGATGCTGCACTAGCATTAAACTGGGCTCTAAGTAGGCAAGATAATATTCCACACACTCAGAAAAAGTTTTTGGGACATGCATTAGAATTCTGTATGTCACACAATTACTTTTGGTTTGACAGCTCCTTCTACACTCAACAGGTTGGCGTGGCAATGGGGGCTAAATATGCCCCCAGCCTCGCCAACCTGTTTATGGCTGAGTGGGAAGACAAGGTTATTTTCCACAATCAAAAGTCACAGCTAATCTTCTATAGGAGATTCATTGATGATCTGTTGTTCATCTGGGAGGGCACACATGGTGAAGTGCTTCAATTCCTAGAAGGTCTCAATGGAAACACCAACAATATAAGGCCTCTTACACACAGATCAGTTTTTCTTCAGGTTTTTCTTTTCAGTTTACCAAAACTATGTAGTACAAGGGCCTGCCTGATTGCATACAAATTGAGACTCTTGAGGTTTGACCTCATATTAGATGGATTTGGTAAACTGAAAAGAAAAACCTGAAGAAAAACTGATCTGTGTGTAAGAGGCCTTAGACTTGAGCATGTAATCAGTGACCACTCAGTGAATTTTTTGGATGTGACTATTATGATATCACATGGAAAGTTAACCACTAAAGCCTACTTTAAACCAACCGACCGCAATAGTTATTTGTCAATTAGAAGCGGCCATCATCCCGCGTGGATTAAGAACATCCCTAAAGGGCAGTTCCTGAGAGTGCGACGGAACTGCACAGAAGAGGTTGATTATCATTCACAAGCTGATGTTCTGAAACACAAATTTGTACAAAAGGGTTATAATGAAACAGAGATGAATGCCATCATCCAACAAATTGCGGAAACACCCAGGGAGGAATGTTTTAAAAAGAAGGAGGTTGCATCACCGAATAATCAACACCAACTGGGTTTCCTAACAGTGTTTCATGCACAATATAAAGAAATTGAAAACATATTCAAAACTCATTGGCATATTCTGGGGAAGGATAGGCACTTGGCGGAAATCTTACCAGATAAGCCATGGTTCATCTATAGACGTGCCCCGAACTTTGGTGATCAGGTGGTCCGGAAAATTCTGGATCCACCTGATCAATCTAGATTAAGTTTCGATCTAAAAGGTTTTTTCACATGTAGGTAATGTATCTGCTGCCGTACAGTAAGAGTACATAATAGAGGGAAATTACAGATAACAGGGAGTGATGGAAGCACGTTTGATATAAAAGAGTTTATCACATGCAATTCCTCTCATGTCGTTTATCTGTTATGGTGCCCATGTGGGGGCTGTTGTATGTTGGGAGAACTAAAAGGCTCCTAAGAATACGGATTGCGGAACATTTAGCCAACATTAAAAAGAAGTTTGAGGACCACAGTGTATCCTTACACTTTAAACTAAAACATAATGGCGATCCCTCTTTGGCTCAGTTTTGTGGGATTGATTGTGTGCACCCATCCTGGAGAGGATCGAAAAGGGTCAGAGACTTATCACAACGCGAATGTAAGAGAGCTGCTAGAGCTGTCCCCGCGAATTCGCGGGAGCGCGCGCGCAAATTCGCGGGTGCGCGCGCGTGCACGCGCACGTGAGCGCGCGCCCGCGTCCGTTGGCGCCAAACAGTCTATTTAAAGGATGCTCTGACCCTAGCCGAGTGCTGACGGATCTCAACGGTTCCGGTTCCTGTGTCCTGTGCCTGTCCCGTGCTCTTGATCCCGGCTACTGATCCTTGGCTTCCTTGACCTTGTTTTGGACTCACTTCACCCCTGACTCTTGGTTCCTGATCTCGGCTTTCCACGTGACCCTGTTTCCTGCCTGATGACTTGGTACCTCGCTGCCCGCTCGTTGCTGAACCCGGCTTCCCATGTGACCACGATCCTGCTCCCTGTTTGGCTCCGCTCTACCTCCCGGGTACCTGCGACTTCGCTACTGCAACCTGCTGCGACTTCGCTGCTGCAAGCTGCTGCGACTTCGTCACTGCAACCTGCTGCGACTTTGCTGCTGCCACCTGCTGCGACTTCATCCCTGCAACCTGCTGCGACTTCGCTGCTGCGAATTCCTGCCTTGCTGAACTTGCATCACCGGTTGTGGGCTTCTCCAGTCACATCTACAGGCACTCTTGTCTCCCCTGGCCCTTGGTTCCCCGTCTCCACTCTCAGCGGGACCAGGGCCGGAGATTCAAGAGAGGCTAACCTCGTCATTTCAGACTTCACCCAGGTACGTGACAGCGAAACGCAATGGATATTTCTCTTAAAATGTCTCACACCAAGAGGCTTGAACATTGAGGTAGATTTGAACTGCTTCATTAACAATGCTTGAGCTATTCTTGTATTCACTCATGATGACATCTAGTGATAGTCCAGAATATTTCGGTTTATTGGTCCTTATTCATTTTGGATATGGTACGATATTCTGTAATATTGGGGAACTGTGTATACATTCAATAGTAATATTGGTATCAAACCAGTTATGGCACATAGCACTGCACGGAATCCTTGAGGACATCTAGGTGTTGATGTATGGGATAGTTATATATAATATTACTATCAGAAACACGAGAGTTGAGACACCCATAGATTTGGTTTACTACATAGGTGCAGGAGATTATGAACCAGACAAGCATTATGTGTAACATCAATTTAATGATGTCTTTTAGGTACATCTTTTTAATTTTAGGTTTTAGATACTGTATAACTTATTCATTATACTGTTTTATTTGGACTTTGCAATTGTGTAGATTATGTATGCTGATATGTATATATTTTTATATTTATATGTTCATAATTTAAGCATTCAACCAATGGAATGTTAACAGTTTCATTATATTGTAAATTTAGTTAATGAGGAATATGTGTTATTGTTTACAATGAGCTCTGTGGTCACGGGGACATTCGACCAATAGCAGTGTTGGTTGTTTGTGCTGTGTTTAGCCTAAATCGAAACGTCACTTCCGACGTGATGACAAATTGGGGTAGGCCGGGCGGAGTTTCATATTCGACGGAACATCGAATACACATAGACCTGTAGGAGGTCCGGGAAGAGACGTCGATCGCGCCAGCGGGAGCACGCCGCGTGATCACGTCACTTTCGACGCAGTTTCCGGCACACGCGTCTTTTTCGATGGAGGAACGGAATAAAAGGGCGACTTTTAGAGCTTGTGACCAATCCCATGACTAAGTCGGTATGACGAAACATGTCGGGGGCGTGGTCATTTATCATTGATCCTGTGTGAATTATACGGACGCACAATATACTTCTAGCTGGCCAACTCCATTACCATCTTTACATCGAGCAGCGTCCAGGGTGCTGTGAGTACACTGGGAACGATCGAGGGTCCGCCGCGACCACTGGCTTGTTGTTTTGGAAATTTGGAAACCTATGCTGTCACTTGTTTTTCAAAGTTTGGTGAAAGATCACGTTTGTGAGTGCATTTTATGAAGATTTTTCAGTGGTGTGATTAAAACTGGTTTTACAATATTACACTATAGTGCTATTTTTTCATTATTTATGTGAACACGTTGGAACTTATCACTGAATTGGATATTGATATCGATTATTGGAGAGATTTGGAGTTTTGCTTTTGTGCCTCAACACGAGAGTGCTGGGCAATTTATTGTGGTGAGTGCGCATTTTGGAAGGGTGAAGGATTCACTGAGCACAGGCGGTGTGGTGGAAGATTGATATTAATAACTCATCTATGAACTCTTCTTCACCTTTTCACTGACTATCACAGGATTTGAACTTTTTTTCGCTCTTTGCCAAATATTTCTGTTTCGTATGTTCATTTTTCACTGTATCAGGTGATTTATGTTATATGATATATGTTATGTGTCACATTTAGTCACATCATTTAGTTAGTGGGAATCACATTTTTCACTATTTCAAGCGCTGCTTTTATATATTACAGGTCACCTGCTTCAGTTTGATGGTGTAGTACATATATATTATTTTCCACAAAGTACCCAACACTACGGTTAAACTCATAACTAAGTTCTCGTCTCACCACGAGGACATTAGGTCAATATTAGAAACCCACTGGCACCTACTTAGGGAAGATGTGATGCTCAACAAATATGTGGGGGTATCCCCACAAATAACATTCAGATGTGCCACCTCCGTGACAAATTAGTTCAAAGTCACTATACCAAACCAGATGCTACCCATGGTACCCCTTCCTCTAGGGACCTCTCGCTGTGGAAACTGTTCTATTTGTAGATGGCTACTACCCAGTAAAACAGTCAAACTCCCAAATGGGGAATTATTCTCACCCAAATTTTCTGCTAACTGTCGTACACAGGGCCTAGTGTATCTCATGGTGTGTAGATGCGGGGGCCTTCTATGTGGGCAAAACGATCAGGCAATTTCGACAAAGAATCAACGAGCATATCTACTGCTCGGGGAATGGCAAAATGCGAACCCCGGTCAGTAGACACCTTGATCTATACCACCGTTTTCACACATCTTGTGTCACCTTTGTCGCCCTGGCCGTAATTCCCCAAAACCCGAGAGGAGGGGAATGGGACAGGATCGTCTTACAGAAGGAGACGATCTAGATAGAGAGACTTAATGCTACCCAATCCCCCGGATTGAATGAAACCCAATGCTACAAACCCTTGCTTTAGTTGAAAGGATCCTTTTCCAAACCAATTAACCTTTATAGTAGAGTTGCATACACTTGCATACGTCTCTCTCTTTATCTGATTCTCCACCTTTATTTAGATTTTACTTGTCATTGTGACCAATGGCACACTATATAGGATTAACTATCCACTAACCAGCAACGATCACTATTAATTTCATGTCAATTTAGCAAGAAATGTATCATACATTTATGTCCTTTTACTTTACTATTTACATTTTTGTACATGTGTTGTGTTGCACTCTTGCATCTACTGGCTTTATCACAATCTTTATTATTTCCTTTTTCACAGCTTATCACTAATCAAATTGAGGCTTCTTTTAGCTTCTGTACACTTATTACCATTTTACTTTTATCACAGTGGAGATCAGACACTACTCTCCCGTTTCAGGATACAAACCAGCTGAGGGAATTTAATATTTCATCTCCCTTCCCTCTTGAGATTGACCAACATTTTCCCTTCTCCCTCTCCCCTATTTTATATCTTGGTATTATAGGCCAGTGGTCATCAACCATTCCTGCAGGGCCCACTAACAGGCCAGGTTTTATTTATTACCTTGGGGGGAGATGCAGACTAGAATACGGCAATCACTGAGCAGCAAATATATCACCTGTCATGTATTTCAGTTATCTTGCAAACCTGGCCTGTTAGTGGGCCCTGCAGGACAAGGTTGATGACCACTGTTATAGGCTGCCTAAAAACACTCTCGATATGATACATTAGTCCTCTCCCCTGTAGCCTCATATTCAGTACCAAAAACAAACATGCATGGTTTCTCATGACTACACTCTAATGACTATATGTGACTTCATTAGGGATATTTACTTGGAAAAATAATGTTCTCTTTTTCTTTCTTTGTATTTTGAGAAATGTCATGTTAGTATTGTCTCTTAATTGAGATGCTTTTTAATGCTTCAACCAACCCATCACTCTTTCATTGATGGGTGGCTGTAATTCTAATATGGTGCTCTGCTGATGTGTGGTGGACCACCATGGGTTGCCCTGCGGTTATCCGCACCTTGTGTGTTCCCATCCTACATGCTAACTGTCTGACCGATATGATCACTGCTTTAAGCTATCCTGAAATTCTAAATCAAAACTTGCATATAAGGCGACGGTTTCCAGATGGCTCAGAGGAACCAGCATGTGGGTCAGGTGTCATGCGAGAAACATTGCGTCATTTTTGGGAGGAGTTTTGTGAGCGGTGTACTTTAAGAAACAGTTGTAATGTACCATTCATAAGGCACGACTACACATATGAAACATGGAAAGTAATTGCCAGAATCATACTTAAAGGTTACAAAGATTGTGGGTACCTGCCCATTAAACTTGCGCTTCCATTCATGCATGAAGTATTATATGGAAATATTTATGCTGATATAATTCAATATTTCTTTGGGTATGTCAGCTATTTTGAAAAACAAACCCTCCCACAGCTCTGGACACGTTTTCATTCGTTTTTTTCATATCCTGGACAATATTGGGCAGCCACAGTCAGCATTTTCCCCGCTAACACACCATTTGTATGGTGAGTCTATAATAATGTTATCCAACTTCTGCATATGGAGTTTGGTAACTTGTGATAATATACCCGTTGTTGTTATCATGAGTTATTCATTATATGTTTATACTCTATAGTTCGCATTGCTCCTGAAGAAGTGGCATTGATCCACGAAACATGTAGAGCAACCCCCCAAGAAATGTGAACAAGTGTCAAGTTTTTTTACAGAATCAATCCAGTTGATACATTAAACGGCTACATTTTGGTTTGATTAAGCCTCTAGCATGTCCAATTGTATCCTAGATTTATATATTCAGTACTATATCTTGACACTTCGGTGTGTGTGTATATGTAAACTTCTTTTAAAAAATCTGTACATGTCTCATCAGATTAACTTTGGTTACTGATGAACAGTATTTATCTGTATAAATTATTACATTTCTTTTTTACTTTTCTAATAAGTGCCTGCAAAGTAAATTTTTTCCACTCCAATTCTTTCATTAGTTGATAAAGCGGAACTTTTGGATGTTCTTTGATACTTATGGATGCCGTCGGAAAATAACATCCACCAATTACAGAGCTACACTTTTTGAGAACTAATACAAAAACCAATGTTTGTCATTGATGCCTGGAAAGAGATATTACAGGAAATGCAGTTTCTTACAGTCGACCGGTTATCACAACAATACACACAACTTCAGCCAACATTTTAAAAGTTCTGAAGCAGTTAGAATTCCTTGTTGCCATGTCAACAAAAGAAACCGTGGTATAAAAATACCTTAAAAAAATACATTCGCAAACTCACTAAAAGCAATTTGGGTAAGTTCCTGAGGTACTGTCTGGGACTCACCTCTTTGCCATCTTCACCTCCGCAGACGTCCTCCATGCAGGCTTCCTCCAGGCAATTGGCGCTCCGTCACAGGTCCCGCGCTCGTGCACGCTCGTCAAAGGCGGACGCGCACGGGAGCGCGCGCGTGCACGTTAGCTGGCTGTGGTGCCTAAAGACACTTTAAAAGATCATTGCTGTTTGCAGCACATTGCTGCCTGATCTGCAGTTCTGACTGGATCCTACCTGAGACCTGTTTGTTTGAAATACCTGTCTGAAACCTGATTGAACTCTGAACCCGGCTTGTCTGACCACCCGAACCTCTCCAACCCCGACCCGGCTCTGTTTGACTACACGCCTGCTTGACCTCTCTGTTGCCAGACCCACCTGCTTGCACTATGACTACGCTTCAGTTACCTGCATCTGAACCATCTGACTACCTGTTGTGACCCGGCCTGCCTGACTCTGCTGTTTCCTGCTTGCTTCACCAGCTTGTTGCCGTTGCAGTCGTACCACCCCGTCAGGGTCGCTGACCCCCTCTTCTGCCTCAGTGCTGTCTGCACCTGCCCGCCAGAGAGACTCGGCGATCTACATCCACTCATCACTGCATCGGCACTCCTACCCCGCTGTGCTCCGAGGTCGCTGTTCCCACTTCAGCGACTCGTGAACCAGAGCCATAAGAGAGGCCTCCTACAACCAGACTCTGGACATACCAGGTACGTAACAGTATCAGGCAGCAATGACAGAGTCTGCAGGAGTTGCCCCAGCAATGCAGGATATATGCAAGCATTTATCATCCCTCACTCAAGCCGTTAAAAACTTGCAAGATGGCTACCTGAGATTGGAAGGACAGGTCCAGAACCTTGCCATCCCTGGAGATGCCCCAGCATCCACTACTAGGTCTTCATCAACCGCTGCTGCTCCATCTGTGGTAATGCTACCACCTGAACCCAGGGTTCCTATGCCCGAACGATTCACGGGGGATCGCTCTAAATTCCGGGACTTTCGAAACGCATGTCAATTATATTTTGCTCTGCAACCCCGCACATTCTCACTAGAGGCCACAAAAGTGGGATTTGTCGTCTCACTGCTTCAAGGGGAACCCCAAAAATGGGCACATCGGTTGCTAGAGGATAATGGCCCTCAGACAGAGACTTTGCTGAACTTCTTTCAGACCATGGCCCAACTTTATGACGATCCTCAGAGGACTGCCACAGCCGAAACCGCTTTACTTACACTACAACAGGGCCGTCGAGCGGTCGAGGATTATGTAACCGATTTTCGTCGTTGGAGTGCAGATACCCAATGGAACAGCGCGGCTCTGCGCCACCAATTCCGCTTAGGCTTGTCAGAACCCCTGGAGGATGAACTAGCCCGCATTGGGGTGCCTAAAACCCTGGATAAACTGATCACTAAGGCCGTGCAAATTGATGGGCGACTAACGGAACGCCGGGCAGAGCGCTCTTCCCAACAAGGTCGCCCAGTATGGGTCACTGCTCGGGCCCCCTTACCCGCTTCTCGTTACCAACCACCTACTCCTCCGAATTCTGCTGATCCGTCCATGGACACTTCTGAACCAATGCAATTAGGAGTGATGCGACCCTCCCTGACTCCGGAAGAACGCACACGCCGCCGCCAGTTGAACCTGTGTCTCTACTGTGGCGAGGCGGCCATTACGTGTATAACTGCCCCGTCAAGACACGTAAGTTCAAGTCTTCCGCTCCTGTTAACATTTCAGCCATTTCTGTCAACACCACCCACCTTGCTCTCTCCCTTTCCCTACAGCTTTCGGAAAAGACGGTGTTGGTCAACGCTATCGTTGATTCGGGCGCATGCAGCTGTTTTATTGATTCCACTTTTGCTGATCTTCATAATATGCCTAAAAAATACTTTAAACTTTCTCTTTTTTTGGCCGACGGCTCACACATCAAGACTAGTCAGGTAACACAAGAGACGCTTCCCCTACCTGCTACTTCTTCTCTCCAACACAAGGAACTATTAATTTTGGACGTCATTTCATCCCCTTTGTTCCCAGTAATCTTAGGCATACCTTGGCTCCGGGCACACAATCCCCAAGTTGATTGGATATCTGGAAGAATCACCTTCCCTTCTTACTACTGTCTGGAACACTGCCTGCCCAGACTATCTAACCCATCTCCTATTCTGATGTGTTTGAATGCCGATCCCAGTCTGCTTCAGTCCGTTCCAAAACCGTATCATGGATTCCTTGATGTGTTTAGCAAGAAAGGAGCCGGTTCTCTTCCGCCTCATCGGCCATATGACTGTCCGATTGAGCTCCTTCCTGGGGCGGAGATACCCTTTGGGCGGATTTTCCCACTCTCCGAGAAGGAACAGGACATCTTAAAAATTTATCTTGATGAGAATTTGGCTAAAGGATTCATCCGTCCGTCCACCTCGCCAGCAGGCGCTGGAATCTTCTTTGTCACAAAAAAAGACCAGACTCTCCGTCCCTGCGTTGACTATCAGGAACTAAACAACATCACGGTAAAGAAACGCTATCCCCTGCCCCTAATACCCAAACTCTTTAAAAAATTACGATCGGCCGTTATCTTCACTAAACTGGACCTGAGGGGAGCGTATAACTTGATACGCATCAGGGACGGAGATGAATGGAAGACAGCCTTCCGCACCAGATATGGACACTATGGGCCAGATTCAGGTAGATGGGAGCATCTTTGCTCCAGAGTAACGCTTCTCATTTACGTTACTCTGCCGAAATTTTAGGAGCAAGTGCTGTTATTCAAGAAGCACTTGCTCCTAAAGTTGCGGCAGCGTATCGAAAATGAGACGGCGGAATTCAAATTGGGCGGGCACGGGGCGTGTAGTATTTAAACTAAGCGCGATCCCGCGGCGAACGTACTGCGCATGCGTCGAGTGTCAAAGCATCCCCGTGCGCATGCTCCAAATTCTGTGAATGAACGTCAATGACGTCACATTCCCATTCATGAACTTTTTACGCAAGCGACGCCATTTTTTTTTTCCGACGCGATGACGACGCCTATACCTAACATAGGATACTCCACTAGGGGGCTGCTTTATCTATGCGCCACGTATCGCTTCCGGAAACGTCGTAACGTCACTGCGTCGCGCCCGAATTTGCTCATGTCAGGAAGCTCAAAAAGCCTTCGATACCCTCAAGGGGCTCTTTACATCCGCTCCGATCCTCTGTCATCCCAATCCAGCGTTGCCTTTTCTTCTCGAGGTAGATGCCTCTGAAGTAGCAGTAGGGGCTGTCATTTCACAGCGTTCAGGGTATAAGGATTTAATGCATCCAGTAGGATTCTATTCCTGAAAGCTCTCCCCCGCAGAGAGGAATTACGACGTGGGGGATCGAGAACTGTTGGCCATCAAGGCCGCTTTAGAGGAGTGGAGAAGGCGCTGCTCATCCTGTACTGATCTACACAGATCACAAAAATTTGGAGTATCTAAGGACAGCTAAATAGTTAAAACCTCGACAAGCCCGTTGGGCTCTTTTCTTTTCTCGTTTTTGTTTTCATATTACTTATCGACCTGGATCCAAGAATGTTAAACCAGACGCATTATCCCGAATACATGACAATCCGAACGACACATCTGTTCCAGACACCTTTTTTCCAGATGGCAACTTCCTACTTTTGCATACTGACCTGCTGTCCACGATCAGGGAAGCATCTTCCGAATCTTCCACACCCCCCAACATCTCGTTAACTTTCAGAGACGGTTTATTCTGGAGAGGAAGTCAAGTCTTTGTGGCGGAGAATACCCGAGTGGAAGTTCTAAAACTTCTCCATGACCACCCGTTAAGGGGGCACTTTGGAGTCCACAAGACCCTCGAATTAGTGCGACGCACTTTCTGGTGGCCTGATCTAGAGGACTTTTGTAAAACATATATCAACTCTTGTCCCATCTGCAATCGGAACATAACATCCAGAAAACAAGCCTGGGGTCTATTAAAACCTCTACCCGTACCCAATAGACCTTGGGAAATGATTGCAATGGACTTTATTGTGGAACTTCCCTGTTCCGAAGGGTGTACGGCAATCTTTGTGATTTGTAGATCGTTTTACCAAGATGGCTCACTTCCTCCCTTTGAAGAAAACACCTTCTTCTGCTGAAACTGGTCGTGTTTTCATCAAAGAAATCATCAGGCTACATGGGAGTACCTTCCAATATTGTCTCCGACAGAGGGGTCCAGTTCACTTCTCGATTCTGGAAAGACCTTTGTGTGAAGTTACAGATTAAGCTTTCCCTGTCTTCAGCCTACCATCCCCAAACCAATGGGCAAACCGAAAGAACAAACCAAACCTTAGAACAATACATCAGATGCTTTACAACTTTTTCTCAAGATGATTGGGTCTCGCTGCTTCCTCTAGCAGAATTTGCATATAACAATGCCAAACATTCAGCCACGGGGCAATCCCCTTTCTTCTCTAATTATGGTTTTAATTTAACATTTAACAGATTTCTTTTCAGAATCAACAGTCCCAGCAGTTCAAGATATCTTGGAATTTCTTCAACATAACAACCAGATACTACGCGAAGCAATAATCAAGGCTCAATCAATTCTTCGACAAAGGGAGGAGGGGGGAGTTGTATCTCAAACCAGATGATCAGGTATGGTTGTCCACGAATAACTTAAGACTACCTTGCCCATCTAAGAAGTTGGCATCTAAGTTTATGGGACCCTTCCCGGTTAAGAGGAAGATTAATTTAGCATCATATGAACTGTCTCTACCTAATTCCCTGAAGATACATCCTGTATTTCATGTTTCTCTACTCAAACCTGCAGTTCCTGATCCCTTACCTAACAGAGCATCCATGCCTCCTGAACCTGTCCTGATCGATGGTTGTAAAGAGTACGTAGTGGAAGCAATATTGGACTGCAGGAAGCGACAAGGACAAAACCAGTTTCTGGTCCAATGGAAGGGGTATGGTCCAGAGGATAATTCTTGGGAGCCTGAAGGTAACATTCATGCCAAAAGATTGGTACGTGCTTTTTTCCTCGCTCACCCTGATAAAGAAGCCCGACTAGGCATCCGGAGGCTGCCCCTTGGGGGGGGGGCAATGTGAGGGACTCATCTTCACCTCCGCAGACTTCCTCCATGCAGTCCTCCTCCATGCAATTGGCGCGCTGTCACAGGTCCTGCGCTCGTGCACGCGCGTCAATGGCACGGGGCACGCACGTCAACCCGGCTTGTCTGATTACCCGAACCTCTCCAACCCCGACCCGGCTCTGTTTGACTACCCACCTGCTTGACCTCTCTGTTGCCAGACCCACCTGCTTGCACTACGACTACGCTTCAGTTACCTGCATCTGAACCATCTGACTACCTGTTGTGACCCGACCTGCCTGACTCTGCTGTTTCTTGCTTCCGTTACCTGCTTGCTTCACCAGCTTGTTGCCGTTGCAGTCGTACCACCCGTCAGGGTCGCTGACCCCCTCTTCTGCCTCAGTGCTGTCTGCACCTGCCGGCCAGAAAGACTCAGCCATCTACATCCACTCATCACTGCATCGGCACTCCTACCCCGCTGTGCTCTGAGTCGCTGTTTCTCACTTCAGCGACTAGTGAACCAGAGCCATAAGAGAGGCCTCCTACAACCAGACTCTGAACATACCAGGTACGTAACAGGTACTGCACTGGCAGTGAGTTAAATATGCCAGGGGTTATTTCCGTGAAATTTGAAGAAATGCCTATTTTTTCCAGAAGGCCTATTGCCCGTACATGTGGTAGGGTCCTGCATCTTTCTAAAAACGATGAAAATTACCCGGATTTTCGAACAGAATTTAATGGCATACTGGATTCCAACATTTGGGTATTGGAAATTGTCTGATTTCCATTATGTCTTTAATTGATTGCCTACAACCTTTTTTTGCATGTTTTTTTTTTTTTTTCATTTTTTTTTTTTGGTAGGACTACTTTATTTGAATTAGACGTGCAAAAAGGAAACAATTTGTTTTGTTTTAATTTGTCATTTGATTAATTTCGTGAAGTTAGATTTGTTAAATTCATTTTCGGAATTCGATCCGTTTTCGACCGAATTCGAAAAACCCGGTCGAATTCGATAATATTTCTACCAGATTCTAATTCGATCATATTTTGATCGGATTTGAAAATATTTCAACAGAATTCAATAATATTTCATCCGCTATCGTTAATAACTCTGTGTAATAATATATTGCGCTAACTAGAAAGGTATATAAATGCAGGTGAGTGGCAGGTTTTAACTAGATACCCCAGTTGAAGTCTATTTTAGACGAAACTGGTTGGGTTGCTGACTTGCCAAGTCTCTACTGCATTTTTTCTTTGGAAACATTCTTGTCCACCCATCAATGGGGAGAGTTGCTGTTTATCCTACAGTTGTTTCCTTTCACGTGTGTTTTTTTTAAATTTCCTTTTTACTTGGTTCCTGTCACTAGTGTGTGATGTTTTGGAATTTTTTTATTAAATTAATAATTTTTACACTATGAGGAGCTATTTTTCTTTATCTTTCCCTTACTGCGCTTGAGAGCTACTGGGCACCATCACAGTGCTATTATAGCACCGAATTATCCTGTGGACACCGATACATCTTGGAGACTACCCCTGCCTAGGACTACCATCCTGACGGTAACCAGACTAGACAATCGGTCTATACAAGCTCTAAAGACCCCCCGCCGTAGGGTGAGTTGAGGGTCCATCTCATCCGGTAAGGGTACCTACCTATCTGTCTCTGTATGTCCATTATGTGAGGATTGCTTCTTGAAATATACATCCTATCCAAACTGACCAGCAAGAAGGATATGTTTGACACACCTATACGGTGTTTGGACTGATGTTTCATGTGATTGGCTGTCCCCGTTAATCCACACTCTCACTTCGCATGGTTTTATCACATATTTATGGTATTATTATCATTTTTTTCACCGATACTGTTTTTCTAAATGGGTTTGAACACCTGTTTAGTTTGATTGATGGCATGTTAAATGATCACTCAGGTGGGAATATTTTGATTTATTTCCCTAACCTTCTTGAATAGCAGGGTTTGTGACACTCACTACTGACTTTACTGGGGAGACCCTATACAGGACCCCCTTACTAGCGCTACACTTTTTATATATGCATTGTTAATATCTCAACCAAATTCGATGATATTTCAACCAGATTGGAAATTATTTCCACTGGATTTGATTACATTCTATTAAATTCTATTCTGTTCTTTACAATCCTTTGATTTTCATTCTATCGTTTTATTATTTTATATTCTATTTTATTGTATTCTTTTTTAGAAATCAATTTTATATTTTTTAGATTTTGATTCAAATTTGCTTTCAATTTTCATTCGAATTTCTTTTCGATCCAAATTGTTTTCTAATTCGATTCGAATAGGATTTGTTTTCGAATTTGATCCGAATTTCGGCGGCGGTTTTCCGATTCAAAAACGTTATTTCGTATTTGGTTCAATTCGTTAATACAATTCGGTAATTCGTATGCACCCGAATGTCCGAATAATGGAAAATCCGTCCGAATTTCGATTCAGAACTAAACGAAACACACATGTCTAATTTGAATTGCTTAGCTACTTCAGTCCGGGTTGTCACAATGTAAACATGTATAACCCGATGTGGTCACCTTGGGTGGCGTTTAGGCATGCGGACCAATACCTGCCATTTGAAATGAGATGAGATTGCGGTTGTGACTCTGGTCCTTTCTTTTCCACTCTCCCTGGTAATTTAAGATGGGTCGTTTTGCACAGTGTCAGCCTTCCCCCCTATCCCCCCCTTTCCTTTTTTTTCCTCTCTCTCTCTTTTCCCTTTTCTTTCTTCCCCCTTCTTTTTTCTTTTCCTTTTCTCTAATTTTTTTCTTAGTATTAGTTAGTAGCGGGCAATATCCTAGGTTGTGATGTGTCCTGTGCTATCTTATATTATAAGTTGCTTATTTTCAGAGTATGTATTGTCAGGTTTTGACTATGTGTCTGTGTGTGGAACTCATGTACCCTGGTTGTATTCTGTACTCTGATTCTTTTCTTTTTTATTTAAAAACAAATATTTCTACAAAAAATATGTATATCTGAGGGACTGCAGGGGAACAATACATGTACTGTAGTAGTTGGTGCTACTACAATGCTTGCCACTTCTGAATTTTGTGTTAAATGGCTTTTCAGTTAAATAGTGAACTGAGGGGGGTGCTTGTTGGAAAACAGGCTGCCGTTTACAGAGCACCTTGTTTTTTTTTTTTTTTATAACATGGCATTCTCTGATTGGATGAAGTACAGATTGTGATGTCCATGCCCCAACTCTTCATCTAGTCCAGGGGTGCCCAACCTTTTGAAGGCCGAGGGCCACTTAAGCGACTTAGTAACCAGCCTGGGGCCACAATGAGCGGAGTGGGCAGATGACAGGTCTGTGTCCAGTCTGCATATGCAAAGCAGACACAGACACTGCCCAATCTACTCTATAAACCCTCTGATCCAATCAGATAGAAGGGGGCAAATCCACCTGTTTTTGTTTTGTTTTTAGCAGATTGGATTGGAGGTAGGCAGGTGTAAACGGACAAAAGTCTGTTTACATCGGTAGCTCCATAGAGGTGAATGGAGGGTCCGATTTCAGAGCAGGAGGTCGCGGGCCACATGTGGCCCCCGGGCCACCGATTGGGCACCCTTCATCTAGTCCAATCAGAGAATGCTATTAATTTATCAATAAAAATAATAGCCATTCTATAAAAGGCAGCAGTGCCAGTGAGCGACCCCTTGTGTTCACCATGTTAGAAAGTAAAATCTAGAGAAAGGTTTACTCCCAAATAACAATGGCTCCAGGAGTAATGAAACTGGTTGTGTTAATTATCTCATCCACATTAAGGGCAACAGCTGCTGTCTAACAAACAAGCTCTAAAAAGCAAGTAAAATCAAAACAATAGAGTCATAAAAGACCCAAGCAGCGCTATAAATATAACTCTTCACATGACACGAGGAATCAAACATCTATATGTGCAATCAATGTAGTCCATCTAAAAAACAACTCGGTTGGTTGTCATATGTAAAAAATAAGGTCCTTAGCGATCACTTAGGTAAGGTCGGGGGTACATGAAAAATACCCTCTTTTAAAGACTCATACCAGAAAGATTTTAACCACTTCCTTACTGGGCATGTATAGGGGGTTCCTGACCAGGTGAAATTTCAGCTTCCGGCACTGCGTCGCTTTAACTGACAATTGCGCGGTCGTGCGACGTGGCTCCCAAACAAAATTGGCGTCCTTTTTTCCCCACAAATAGAGCTTTCTTTTGATGGTATTTGATCACCTCTGCGGTTTTTATTTTTTGCGCTATAAACAAAAAAGGACGACAATTTTGAAAAAAATACAATATTTTTTACTTGTTGCTATAAAAAATATCCCAATTAAAAAAAAAAAATAATCAGTTTAGGCCGATACGTATTCTTCTACATATTTTTGGTAAAAAAAAAAAAAATCGCAATAAGCGACCAGTTTGCGCAAAAGTTATAGCGCCTACAAAATAAGGGACAGAATTATTATTTTTTATTATTTATTTTTTTACTAGTAATGGCGGCGATCTGCGATTTTTATTGCGACTGCGACATCATGGCGGACACATCGGACACTTTTGACACATTTTTGGCACCATTCACATTTATACTGCAATCAGTGCTATAAATATGCACTAATTACTGTATAAATGTGGCAGGGAAGGGGTTAACACTAGGGGGTGAGGAAGGGGTTAATGTGCATCTTGCATTGTGTTCTAACTGTGGGGGGAGGGGGGATGACTGGGAGGTGACCGATCTGTGTCCCTATGTACAAGGAACACAGATCGGTCTCCTCTCTCCCTGACAGGACGCTGTCATTGTGAGAGCCGGCAATGAGAAATGATCTCATATGTTTACATATGAGATCATCTCTCATTCGCCGCACAGATCACATCGCAAACGGCCACTCTGATTGGCCGTTTGCGGCGATCTGTGATTGGCTGTGTCCAAGGGACACGGCCAGTACACAAGTTCCCCGCTGCGCGCTCTAGAGCGCGCGCTGGGAACAAAGAAAGGGGCTGCTGTGAAAACACGGCGGCCCGGAGATTTAGAACCACCCTGCGGCCGCATATAGTCGTAAGGCCGTAGGGAAGTGGTTAAACTCTGCGCATTTAACATGGGATGTCCAACCGTCTCTGGGAGAATCTCCTTTACCAGGTCACTGTGTCAGCCACTATATTCTCTCAATTAGATCCCCACATTCCTCCTGCCTTCTCCACACTCTGCTGGCAGAGGTGAGGCCAGTGTTCAGTATCCGCCTAATTTGGATAATAATTGGTCAATGACGATTTATTCAAAATGACCAAATATCGATCGACCTCTAATTCACATTACTTTGGAATAATGTATTTGAATATGCTGTTGCAGGCCTTGACAAAATCCGGGCACCCGGTGGCAATTGCGTCAAAAAATTGTGACCTGGCGCCTGGGAAAGCTTAGGCCTACAGAAGGCCGCAAAGTTGCGGCCTCAATTGCCGGCTGGCGCTGGCGACGATTGGCGTTAATTGAGGCGGCGGCTTTGCGGCCTTCACAGAAGGATAGCTTAGGCCTGCAGAAGCCCGCAAAGCCCCGGCTTCAATTACCGTCCATACTTGAGGCCGTGCCTTTGCGGCCTTCTGCAGGCCTAAAGCTTCCCTCTGTGATCTGGCACCATCTTGTGGTGGCCGTTGGCATTACAAGTAGTTACATTACAAGTAGCAAACAACAGTTCTAATGTGTTTTTCATCAACTTCCCTCTAATTAGAACCCTCAAACATTATATATATATATATATATTTTTATTATAACACCTTAGAGCAGTGATGGCTAACCTTGGCACCCCAGATGTTTGGATCTACATTTTCCATGATGCTCGATTACACTGCAGCATGCATGAGAATCATGGGAAATTAAGTTCCAAAACATCTGGGGTGCCAAGGTCCGCCATCACTGCCCTAGAGAATAAAATGGCGGTCGATGCAATACTTTGTCACAGCGTATTTGCTCAGCGGTCTTACAAGGGCACTTTTTTGAGGGAAAATATACACTTTTAAAAAAAAAAATAAGACACCAGTAAAGTTAACCCAATTTTTTATTTAAATTGTGAGTAAATTGATACCCAACATGTCACACTTCAAAATCGCGTCCGCTCGTGGAATGGCGAGAAACTTTTACCCTTTAGGCGACGTTTGAATACTGTTTACATATGTGGGCGCTACCGTTGTGATGCCCTGATTCATCAAATACAAGATTCTCATCAAAAGGCTGTAATGTAAATCCAGAGTGACTTTTTCCACGTTACTGAAAAAAATAGATAAGGGAGAGTCTACAACTTCCACAATGGAGGCCAGGATTGTCCCTTTATAACAATTACAGAGCTCGCAAACCATACATTTGTGTGCACTTTACTGCTGTACACTAAGGACTTGGATAGAGGACAGAAGTCAATGGAAAAAATTACAACTATGTGCCCTTGCTGTAGGCAACTGAAGCTGAACATTTCTAAAACACTTTGAAATCCATACTATTTACACTACTGGACAACACTACAGACATCTTTAATGATTGACTTGCTCCACAGAACTCAGCACTCGCGGTCATCTGACCCTGCCAGAACATGTGATTTTCTTGGTTGTATCCATTATTCATCTCATTAAAAAAAAAAGAGATCTTAAGAGTATTACAAAAATAATTCTGCAAGAACTGTAAAATACATACACATTAGCCACAATCTAGTCCAAAGTGGAATGATAGCAACACTTCCATAATCCTTGAAGAACACAATAAAAGTTGTAAAAGTGGTAACCTGACAGATTCTGGGGTTTACAATAAAAGATTGCCTCCCCCCTATACACTATAGTCTGTATAGACAAGCTGAAAATGTCAAAGGGGGATCGACGATACAAGCTCCATGTAAAGCCGCGTACACACAACCGGTTTTCCTCGGCAGAATCCAGCAAGAAACTTGTTGGGAGACGTATTCTGCCAAGGAAACCGGTCGTGTGTACGTTTTTCATCAAGGAAACTGTCGAGGAACTCGACGAGCCAAAAAGAGAGCATGTCTTCTTTTTCCTCGACAGGAATGGAGAAAATTGGCTGGTCGAGTTCCTCGACAGCCGAACAAGGAACTCGACAAGGAAAACGACGAGTTCCTCGGTCGTGTGTACGCGGCCTAAGACATCCATGTTTTTCCAAGTGGGTAAGAGGTGTTAACAAGGGGCAAAGGTGGGTTTACATCTCTCTCAAGAGTAAGATAGGAATGTTACTCTAAAGAGGGTAAAGTTTGCATGTATGCAGAACAAGAGAAGGTGGAAACTAAAAGATTGCAGTCTTCTGAGTGCTTCGGTGGAACTAGAATGTTTAACAGAGGTCTCAGTCAGATTTAAAGTTCAGGATCAGTATCCTCAAGATTTGTTTGTGCACCATCAAACTCTACCAGACCCTTAATCCATGCCTGACATAAAGAATCACTAAAGGAAAACATGTTTTTAGTTAAAAAGCTTCATTTACCTTAATGCAGTGCTGTTTTCATGTTCTCGTTGTTCGTTTTTGCTTTGAAGTTGCTGTAATCCTGCTCTGATCTCCACACTTCCTGCTTGTCTGGCTCCTTATGAAAAAAACTCATGGCAGATTTTCACTGTGGTCCAAGCTGTGTGTCTAAAACTCCTTAGAACCAATCAGATTTATTTTAAAAACAAAACACTGCCCTGGATTTGTTTGTTTTTGTTCTGTGTGTCTTCTCTACTTCACAGAAACATGAAATCATTTTAAGAAACGAAAGTGAAACTAGAGGCACATTATACGATTGATTTGTATCTATTTTTAATCATTTTTAAAAGGAATCAGTTAACTTTTATTTCTCTATACCCTGTAAACAGTCATTTCAGCAAAACATTTTTTTTTTTTCCTTTAGTGACACTTTTAAGTCTTAACATCCAATCGAAACCTTAGCTGATCAATGCATTAATCAAATGTAACAATACACATTGAATTTCCAGGGGTTAGGCAGGGTACGTATGCCCATGCTTTGTGTTGTACATGACTTTTTTCCACCATGTGTTCAATGAAGGGCTCAAAGATGTGAATGTGATCTTTTTGGGGAGATTTGTGTTTTGGTGCCTTTGGACTGATATTCATAAGACCGTGGTGCTTCAAGAAGCAGGTTACATCTCTATACCTCAGGAGACCTTTAAATTGCCCACTGCTCAACCTTTTACATGTGTTCTTTTCATTGTTGGTTTTAAATGTTGTCAGTAGATTAGTTGTTCCGACGTGTGCTTTAGACACTAGTGACCCTTAAGCTCCAAACACACTGCAGATTGTTGTCTTCAGAACAACCAAAATCATATAAATATGAGGTCAAACCTTAAGACTTTTAATTGTTATGCAATTAGGCAGGCCCTTGCACTACATGCTTTTGTTAAATATGAAGACAAAAATATGCATAAAATCTAATAGTGTATATGGGGTCTTAAGTTGACCATAGATGATTAAAACTAGGGTTGTCCTGATACCACTTTTTTTTAGGACCGAGTACAAGTAACGATACTTGTTTTCCATGTACTCGCCGATACCGAATACCGATACTTTAAATGTGTCCCCCGAATGCAGCCATGTCACCCACAGATATGCAGCCATGTCCCCCCACAGATATGCGGCCATGTCCCCCCACAGATATGCGGCCATGTCAACCCACAGATATGCGGCCATGTCAACCCACAGATATGCGGCCATGTCCCCCCACAGATATGCAGCCATGTCCCCCCACAGATATGCAGCCATGTCCCCCCACAGATATGCAGCCATGTCCCCCCACAGATATGCAGCCATGTCCCCCCACAGATATGCAGCCATGTCCCCCCACAGATATGCAGCCATGTCCCCCCACAGATATGCAGCCATGTCAACCCACAGATATGCAGCCATGTCAACCCACAGATATGCAGCCATGTCAACCCACAGATATGCAGCCATGTCCCCCCACAGATATGCAGCCATGTCAACCCACAGATATGCAGCCATGTCAACCCACAGATATGCAGCCATGTCAACCCACAGATATGCGGCCATGTCCCCCCACAGATATGCGGCCATGTCCCCCCACAGATATGCAGCCATGTCCCCCCACAGATATGCAGCCATGTCCCCCCACAGATATGCAGCCATGTCCCCCCACAGATATGCAGCCATGTCCCCCCACAGATATGCAGCCATGTCCCCCCACAGATATGCAGCCATGTCCCCCCACAGA
Source organism: Rana kukunoris (assembly GCA_029574335.1). Taxonomy (NCBI): domain Eukaryota; kingdom Metazoa; phylum Chordata; class Amphibia; order Anura; family Ranidae; genus Rana; species Rana kukunoris. The sequence continues at coordinate 5,876,258 of CM056049.1, read as the reverse complement.
TATGCAGCCATGTCCCCCCACAGATATGCAGCCATGTCCCCCCACAGATATGCAGCCATGTCAACCCACAGATATGCAGCCATGTCCCCCCACAGATATGCAGCCATGTCCCCCCCACAGATATGCAGCCATGTCCCCCCACAGATATGCAGCCATGTCAACCCACAGATATGCAGCCATGTCAACCCACAGATATGCAGCCATGTCAACCCACAGATATGCAGCCATGTCAACCCACAGATATGCAGCCATGTCAACCCACATATATGCAGCCATGTCCCCCCACAAATATGCAGCCATGTCCCCCCACAAATATGCAGCCATGTCTCCCCATACCGTAGATGCAGATGATGCCGCCGCCACCTAGTTAATCAGCGCGGGGAACATTACAGCTTTTATTTGAATAGCTGTGTGTTCCCCGCCGCACCGCGTATAGACACTCCCCCTTGCTCGGGCACTTTGATAGACAGATCACCCGTCCAATCCGTGGCGACTGGGGGGGGGGGGGGTAGTATCGGATCTGGTATCGGGACAACCCTAATTAGAACCATCTGTTAACAGGCTTGATTATACCCAAGTTGACCCAGCAATCATCTTGTGTACAACCAGCAGGTTTACATGCAATTATTGCTGGCGGCTATAGCCACCAGGAATAATTACTGTGTTTATTACCAGCATTGACTGTGTTGATGGAGATGGAAGTGAGCGCTTTAATTTTCTGCAACCCATGGTTGCAGAAAATAAATTTGCATCATACTTGGCTTGCCTTAGTTTAAATGTTTCTGTAAATTTGTATTCTGATAAGTTGTCTTGTTCTGTTATGTTCAGATATAGCTTAAGGGCAAGTTGAAACCAGACGCAGTTCCGAACGTTTTTCCATGTATTCCAATGGCTCTAGCTGACGCCATGCAGTCATTTTCCGGTCACTTTCTGCACCGTACACTGATGAAAAAATGACTGCATGGTGTGAACTTCAGCCATATGAATACATGGAAAACACTGTTCATGGTTGGCAGCGGCCCAAATAGGGCTAGGTGCCACGGACTAGCTGAGGAGATGGGACAGTCAGGAAAGGGGTTAAATGAGTCTCTCCCCTCTTGAGTTCCCCCCTCCTTCCCCCTCCCTCTGGGAGGGTGGTGCTCTGACAGATAGAGCCAATTAAAGATGCCCAGGGGGAAGGTATTTGGGGTGGGCATGTGACCAAGGCTTCAAGGTGGGTTTCCCTCCCACCTTCTTCCTCTTACCCGCAGCAGCCCCCCAGCAAGTGAGCTCCTTACCTTCCTTGGCTGTGTCATGGCTGAAGACCTGCTGGGTTTGATCCGGGAGCGGATGCGGTCCGATGGAGGCTTCCTGGCTCACATCGCCGCCGACCTGGGGGTGCCTGGACCGTTCCCCTCGCCGTGCCCAACTGTGGATGACCAGGTAAGGGGTCGGCGGGCCCCTCGTAGGGCCACCCGACCGCCTGTAAGGCTGAGTCCCAGTCCCTCTAAGGCTTCACAGCGGCGCAGAGGCACCGCTGTATCTGTTGCTGGAAAGGGGGGGGGAGGGGCGGGGCCAAATCGTGGGTCGATGCGGTAGCCCCGCCCCCTTTCTCTTCTGCTCCTCGTGTGTCTACACAGAGTGTGTGCCTCTCCCCCTCCCTGTACTCCATCATGGGTAATGCTAATGTGCATGTTTCCAGCTCCTCGAGTAGCGAGGAGGCTAACTTAGCTGCAGACATCCCCTCCGCCCCTGCCCCCACTGTAGATGTCCCTGCTACTGACTTAGCAGTGAATGTGCAAGCCCATCCTGCCCATGCCGCTCGCAACCCCCCCCCAGGCACCTGTGGATGCGGATGCTGGGGAAGATATAGTGTGTCCTTCTCCTCACCTGAACACCTCCGCTGTCCCCCCCCATCGCCCACCCCCCCCTCCTGCGAGTTTCAGGAGCGATCGGTCCCGTAGACGGGACATGCGGTCGGACTCCAGGTCCTCTTCGCGTAGTTCTGGGCGTCATGGGCGGTACAGCAGAAGCCGTCGCCGTAGATCCCCTAGGCGTCACAGCAGACACTGGCGTAGATCCAGATCCTCCCGCTGGGGGTCACCATCCTCCTCTGGCAGCTCCTCCAGGAGCCGATCCAGGGGCCGCGAGGGTCGGCTTAGGTCTAGACAGGGTTCATCGAGGCGCTCCAGGCGGCCTTCTCACGCGGACCAGCCGTCCGGCGTGCCTGCTTCCTCTGTGGCTCCCGTGGCCACGACGGTTTCGGTGGCTCCATCTTCAGTGCCGGTTTTCCTTCCGCCTGTTCCCGCATCCGCTCCTTCGGTATTGTCAGCTGCGATACCTCCAGTGATCCCTCCTCCTCCTCCATCTTCGGCAGTAACTGGTGAGTTTGACTTCGCAGGGGCCTGGGGGGCCGGGGGTGGGACGCATGCTTTGGTACTGGCTTTAAAAGCATTATTGTCGCAGCTGGAGCCCGGCTCCCAGGGGGCGGTTACGCCTCCTGCGGGCAGGCGTCCTCCGTCTCCGCCAAGGGCCGGTGTACACAAGGAGTCCTTTTTCTGTGGGATTAGCCCGTTAGGATCACACGTTACTGAAGACATCAAACAAAAAATTTGGGAAAATAAGTACATAGATATATGGTCTTTGGTTTCAGCTGATCAGCATACCATTGATAAGGAGCGCAAGCCCTATACTGACAGGTCTTTTGAGCGTAGGCCCCGGGTTGCCAGGACAATAGGTACCTGGTTGCAGGCTTTTGCCGTGCTGGGTGGTATTATGGGGGAAAAACACCCCGAGCGCTGTTCGGAGCTCTTCGTCTATTTGGACTCAGTATACAACGCCTATAAGTCCCATGGCGGCAGCGCTTGGTGGAAATATGACGAACAGTTCAGAAGACGCTTGGCGTTGCAACCCGAGGTGGGTTGGGGCTGCAAGGCGACGGATGTCTGGCTGCGGCTTATGATGGCGCAGAGGCAGACTCCCTTTCTTGGCGGGGCCGCTGCCTCCTCAGCAAGTCAGCAGGGCGCAGCGGCCACAAAGAGACCCGGAACATGCTGGCTCTTTAACGAGGGTCATTGCAAGTTCTTCGGGTTGTGCAAGTTCAAGCACGAGTGCTCCTCTTGCGGTGGCGCCCACGGGGCAGTTCGCTGCCCCCGCGGCGCAAAACCAGTGCATAGGGGTACAGGGCCTGTTGAAGGGAAAGACACCGGTGAGCGTGGAAGAGATGCTCCCCTGGCTAGAGCGTTCCCCCAATAGGTCGGAGGCTGAGCAGTTGCGCATAGGTTTTTTGTACGGTTTTCTTATCCCCTTCATTCCCTCAGATTCACACCAACTGGCTGGCAATTTGCAATCGGCTGCGCTTTACCCGGATGCCCTGCGGGACAAGGTGAGTAAAGAGGTTAATTTGGGTCGCATTGAGGGTCCGTTTTCATCCCCACCATTTCCTAACTTGAGGGTTTCTCCTTTGGGAGTGGTCCCCAAGAAGGAGAGCGGTAAGTTTCGGTTAATTCACCATTTATCTTATCCCAGGGGCTCATCGGTTAACGACGGCATCTCAAAGGATGAGGCGTCTGTTTCCTATGTCTCCTTCGATAAGGCTGTGTTGTTGGTCCGACGGGCCGGCAGAGGTGCCATGATAGCTAAAACTGACATTGAATCGGCTTTTAGGCTGCTGCCGGTGCACCCGGATTGCTACCACCTTCTGGGTTGCTGTGTGGATGGCCTCTTCTATTATGACACTTGTTTGCCTATGGGCTGCTCCATATCGTGCCACTATTTCGAAATGTTCAGTTCCTTTTTGGAATGGGTGGTACGATGTGCAACGGGTTGTAGATCCATCATTCATTATTTGGATGATTTTCTGATAGTAGCCCCGGCCGAATCTTCTCAGTGTCAATTTTTGCTGGATTTTTTCTGTGCTGTGATGAGCAGGTTCGGGGTTCCGCTTTGCGCAGAAAAAACGGAGGGCCCAATCACCAGGCTGTCCTTTCTGGGCATTGAAATCGATTCCCTTGAGATGGTCTTTCGGTTACCAGCAGATAAGCTCGAAAAGCTATTAGGCTTGATCGAGGGGTTTTGTGAAGTTCAAAAAGTTACTCTGCGGCAATTGCAGTCGCTATTGGGCCTCCTCGTCTTTGCATGTCGTATCATGCCGATGGGTCGTGTTTTTTCACGCCGGTTGTCTCTGGCCACCAAAGGGGCCAAGAGGCCTGAGCATCGCATCCGACTGACTTGTTCCCTAAAAGCGGACCTGTCAGTGTGGCGGCGTTTTTTGGGCACATACAACGGGCGGACGTGTTTCCTGTCGGTCGAAATAGGCAATCAGGAATTGTCTCTTTTCACTGATGCGGCTGGTTCGGGAGGGTACGGCGCGATTCTCGGGGGGAGCTGGAGCGCGGAATCATGGCCACTAGAGTGGCAGGAGCAGGGGTTATGTCGCAACCTGACTCTCCTTGAGCTTTTTCCCATCGTCGTGGCGGTTGAACTTTGGGGGGAGCAGCTCAGGGACAAAAAGGTATGCTTCTGGACCGACAATAGCAGTGTGGTGCATTGCATCAACGGTCTGTCTTCCTCTTCGCTGCTGGTTCAGATCTCGTCATGTCCCAGGTGTTGATAACGTTATCGCTGACTTATTGTCTCGTTCTCGTTTCCAGGAGTTCCGGTCTCTTTGCCCGGGTGCGGATCAGGAAGGCCTGCCTTGCCCGAAGTCCCTATGGACCCTGGTGTCAGGACTTTGATGCCCCCCATTGCTGCTTCAGTGACTCCGGCTACCTGGTCCAATCATGGTAAGGCGTGGAATGCCTGGTTGGGGGTGGCGGGCGGCAGGGACGTGGCTTCCTGTGGGAATTTACGTTTTCAGGTTACGGTGGACTATTTGTTGAATTTGGAGCTTTCTGGTTGTTCTGCCGCGGTGGCTCAACGCCGCATGGGGGGGGTTGGTTTTCACTTAAAGCTGCACGGGTGGCAGGACTGCACAAAGCATTTCGGTATCCTGCAGGCATTAAAGGGTTGGCGGAAAAGGCACGGGAAAAAGGACGCTAGCCGTCCAGTTTCCTTTGCCTTGCTGAACTCCCTTGTCGGGGCTACGGTTACGGTGTGTTCCTCTCCTTACGAAGGGCTTCTTTTTTCTACTGCGTTTTGCCTGGCTTTTTTCGGAGCGTTACGGATAAGCGAGCTAGTGGCGTCCGCGACTACGGGTCCTGGGGGCCTTTTCAGGGATGACGTCCTACTGACTAACGGTGTGTTGCAGGTTCGGGTGAGAAGGTCTAAAACGGACCAGCTGGGAAAAGGTTCTTGGTTGCGCCTTGGGGCAGTGGGGGGCACACTTTGTCCAGTTGCAATGGTAACAGAGTTCCTGAAGGTGAGTCCTGGTGGGGAAAAGTTTTTGGTGCATGCTTCGGGTGCCCCCCTTACACGGTACCAGTTCAGTTCGGTTTTCAAACGCTGCCTTGTGGCTGCCGGGTTTTCAGCGAACGATTTTGGCACACATTCATTCAGAATTGGTGCTGCTACGGAAGCGGCTAGGGCCGGGCTAGCAATGGGTGATATTCAAAGAATTGGTCGGTGGAAGTCGGGGTGCTATGCAGGTTATGTTCGCCCGGAATTGCTGCTATAATGAATTTTCCCCCTTTTTCAGGTCCTCGTGCGCCGGTGGTGCACATTCTGGGCCATTCATATATCCATCGGGCCGCGCAGAGGGCCATCTGTCGGCCGGGCGGCAGGTCCCTGGGATTTCCAGTGGAGGTTCATTGGAGAGGTATTGGGGGTCTCTCCTGGTCTTGGATATTGATGGAAGCCTTTCAGATTGGCGGAGTATCTCTGTCGCCGGTGGTGTTGGTAATCCATGCAGGGGGGAACGATATTCGCTCCCTGCGGGTTCCGGAGATCATTACCCTAATGAGAATGGATTTGGAGAGAATGGTGTTTCTTTTTTCGGAAATCATGTTGGTTTGGTCCGAAATTGTCCCTCGGGTCACCTGGCAGGAGGATAGGGATGCGGCTGCAATTGAGAGAGCTCGCAGAACAATTAACGCCCGCATGTCCCGGTATGTCAGGGCCAGGTCAGGGGTAGTGGTGAGGCACAGGCAGCTGGAAGGGGACAATAGGCGGCTCATGGGTCAGGATGGGGTCCATCTTAATGATATCGGGCTCGATATCTTTTTGTCTGGCCTTCAGGATGGCATTGAACAGGCCCTTTACATCATGGGTGGGGGTCGGAGCTCAGTTTGAGGGGCTGTGCTCCTCCTGTGGCGGTAATATTAATGAAGGAACGGGAGAAGGCTATTATGCCCGTCGGTTTAGGCCGGCGGCTGGCTGGTTGCTTCCCCCTTGTAATCTTACCATGAGATGGTACTAAAGGTTTACAGATGTTTTATGGTTAAAGAAAAAAATAAAGCTGTGGCCGACCCCTACGTCCATTCAAGGATAACATGTTGTCCGAGTCTTTATTTTGTGGTTAAGGGGTGAGGCGAACACATGGGTACGGGTAATGGGTTGTTCAGGTAGTCTGCATTTTTAGTGTCGAAAAAGGGTGAACGGAACTGCGTCTGTTGTGAACTGGCACCAAAGATCATTTGCACCTATGATCCTGTAGTGCAGTGTTTTTCAACTCCAGTCCTCAAGGCACACCAACAGGTCAAGTTTTCAGGATTTCCCTCAGATGAAATGGCTGTGGTGATTACTAAGGCAGTGAAACTGATCAAATCGCCTGTGCAAAATAATGGAAAGCCTGAAAACCTGACCTGTTGGTGTGCCTTGAGGACTGGAGTTGAAAAACACTGCTGTAGTGAATACTGGGAGGGGGGGTGGAGTAGGCTAGTTCTCACTGAGCTCTAAAGCATCCTCACCATAGGTCATCACCCCCAGGGAATTACTTTTAAATTTAGTGAAGTGGAGTACATGTCCACGTTCCTTATCATTTGAACCCCTCCTTTCCTAGAACCCCGCTGAACTTTTAGATCATTGCTGTCACTGTCCTGCCTCCCCCCCCCCATCTTACTTTACCTAACCTTTCAACTTTCTTTTTAACACATTTCCACCGGCCTTCAGCTCACGTTATTTGGCACTTTAAGTTGGAATTTAAAATGAATTATGCATCAATTTGGTAAAATCTTCTCAATCTGTATGTAAGCACTGAATGCACTTGAAAAGATGGCATCTTTGGATCAAAACAGTGCAGTGGAGTGCCTGAGGGGGGGTTGCAAGTTATTTAATAGACCCAAAAGGTTATCTGCAAGGTTCTGTGAGATAAGCATTTTTATCACTGTATGTAAGAGAACTGTGACTCGAAGTTCAAGGCACGTTTTGGCACATGCACACCGTTGCCCGGAGATGTTTGATGCGCGCAACGAACGGCGTGCACGCGCAAGTACGCGCCCCTAGCGCCTGACTGCCTATATAAAGAAGTGCCCTGACACCAGACTCTTGCTGATCGGTCTTCAGCTAGTACCCAGACACCCGGAATTTCTGCCGTTTTCCTGCCTATTTCCCGTTGCTGAACCCGGCTTGCCCTGACCCTGAACTCTGTTATTGTCTGACTACCGGTTTCTGATCTTGGCTTCCACTTGACGCTTCTACTCAGGGCTTTTTTTTCTGGGGGAACTTGGGGGAACTCAGTTCCACCACCTTTGGCTCAGACCCTTTGGTGCCCGCTCACCACAATCACTTGTGAACACAGAAAGCTGGTTTCTGTGTTTACAAGTGACTGCTTTGTAACCCCCTGAACTCTGCACACTGTATGTAATGCAATTCTGGTATTTAATGCCCCTTTAAGACCCTTCTACTGTTTGTGAAATCTGAATGGGTCGTGGTTGAGTTCCTGCACCTATTTTCTGAGAAAAAAAAGCTCTGCTTCTACTGCCTGCTGCTTGGTACCTCGCTGCCATGCCTATTACCTGACCTGGCTTCCGTATGACCCGCCTCGGCTGTCTGAACCTTCACCGGCAGGCACTCGTGTTCCTCCTGTTCCTTGGTATCCTCTGTTCCATCTCCAGCAGCACCAGGGCTGGAGATACAAGAGAGGCCGACCTCGTCATCTCAGTCTCCCATCAGGTACGTGACACTGTAACTTGTAGTCACTTCAGAGATATAGGAATACCATTGCTGAGTGCAAATTGCTTGATCCAGAGCATTACCTCACTTGTTACCATGTTAACTGCATTATAGGTCCCTTCTTTCTCTCACACTGTGCTCCTGTAACTCTTGGGTTGGAACTTACCTACATGTGAGATCATGGAACTGGTGACTTGATTATTTTCTCATCCCAGTTCCTGTAAGTTGAGGATGTTCATTAAACATGGCCCTCTACCTTAAAATAAAAGAGGACATCTCAAGTAGAAAAACATGTGGGGGGGATATCCATAATTTGGAGTCTACCCCTAACAAAACACTAGCCCAATCCATTCTTGGTAAAGTAACCGAAAATCTTTAGATCGCTTGATTTATATAAGACCAAAGCGAAACATACAAAATGTAAGAGGTAATATTAGGAGCATGGTAACAACTGTGGTAAAGTGACTACACGATGGAGGGGATAAGGAGCTTACCTCACAAGATATTGCGAAAACATTTTGAGTATAATATATAATTTGCTAACCCTTTGATCTAACTCTCAGGCATTCCATAACATGTTCTAAACAGTTTTGGACATCTGTTAGAGATATGGTTCCTCTGGTACGGTCCGATTATGTACTTTTTAAAGCAGGTAAGGCATTGTAACGGCTACCCAAGTAGGGAGAGGGTATCAGCCATTGGAGACGTCCTTTTCCCTGGCAAGTTGCTATGCAAGTAAGTCCAGTATAAGCTCATCCACGAGATCCAGAGGGAGAGTCAGGTCCAGTTGTAAAACAAACAGAATAATAATCCCATTGCATGCCCTTTCAAGAACGAGACGGTGCTACGTTTTGAAGGGTCAAGTAGACTAGCTTTAATGGTACATCTCTTGGTTTATATCTAGTTACAGGCTTGTCAGTAATTAAGGAACAACGGAACTCTCCGCCCCCTCCTTCCACAGGGGGGCTTCAAGGTAGACACTTTGGCACCAGGCTAAAGAAGCCACATTCCTTTATCAATAGAATTCAATCAACCCCCAGAACAATACTCAATCACAGATAACCCCATCACTAGCTAAACATTTCGGCACCGCAAAGCTCGACAAGTTCTTCTGAACCTAATTGACATGCTAATTCAATACACTGACAGGAGACTGTTAATTTATAATACAATACACAAAAGAGAGAAAAGAGAACATTTAGAATTTAGTAGTGAAAAGAGTCACTCTACAATTAACCCTTTGAGCTCAGAATTAACAAACTTAAAATAGCCCTACAGATATCTCAGAATATATTGTGGATAATCCATATAATCCATATCTCAGGTAGTCCCAGATATCATATAATCCATATAATCCATATCTCCATATCCATATCTCAGGTAGTCCCAGATATCATATAATCCATATCTCCATATCTCAGGTAGTCCCAGATATCATATAATCCATATCTCCATATCTCAGGTAGTCCCAGATATCATATAATCCATATCTCCATATCCATATCTCAGGTAGTCCCAGATATCATATAATCCATATAATCCATATCTCCATATCTCAGGTAGTCCCAGATATCATATAATCCATATAATCCATATCTCCATATCTCAGGTAGTCCCAGATATCATATAATCCATATAATCCATATCCATATCTCAGGTAGTCCCAGATATCATATAATCCATATCTCCATATCCATATCTCAGGTAGTCCCAGATATCATTCATCCTATTGTAACACGTCATTCGGTTATTTGGATGTCCCACTGCATGGTTTATTAGAGATGTACAGGCAGAATACATAGTTCTGTTACAGGCATATTTTAGGGATCTTAATTTTAAAAATGACTCTGCCTTCTTTCTTTATAATAATACTTATGTAAGGAAAACATGTAAAGTCAATACTTTCCTCAATGAAAGCAACCAAGAGTTATAGAAATAACCTTTTCCTCTTTCAATTGCTGTGTGGTTAACAAAAAAAAACAAACAACCTTTAACAAATGGAAGACTTTATCTTCTATAGCAAAAGTAATAAAGAACATTTTTGATAGGTGTGTTTCTATATGTAAAAATGATGTACTGCCCAGAATATAAAATTGCTTCTATAAGACATTATTCTATATTACTAGATAAATATCCATTATTGGGCCTTATCCTACATGCGAGTTGGAGCCTGTCAGAGGAGATTAAGAAATGGGGCACAATAGGAGCCCACTTAAGTGGGATTGTGGCCATCACAGGGTTAAGGTTTGGATTGGGCAGCACGGTGGTGCAGTGAGTAGCACTTTCGCCTAGCAGCAAAAGGGTCGCTGGTTCGAATCCCGACCACGACACCATCTGCCTTGAGTTTGCATGTTCTCCCTGTGTCTGCGTGGGTTTCCTCCGGGTACTCCGGTTTCCTCCCACACTCCAAAGACATGCTGGTAGGTAAATTGGATCTCGTCCAAAAATTGGCCCAGTATATATGTGTGTATGACTGTGTGTCCCTAGCGTGTCAAGATCCTACGGGGTAAAAATGACCGCACCAGCCAAGCAGACACTGGCTGGAAAAAAGCGCCCAGAGGCGATTCAGTTCGCATGCGTTGCTCTATACAAGTCATTCATGGTTTATTAAGGGTTAAAGGCTATTACCAGTATGTATTCAGTGAATGTGTTTGTGTTAAATTATTTGTACTGTACCTTTAAATTATGGGATCATCAGTCAGCCAATGAGACGCAGCGGAAGTTTCTGGTGGCCAGGAGAGGCTTTATAAGGATTGGCTGCAGCAGCAGTGAATGAACTCCCTTCCCTCCCTCCCTGCCCAGTCGGGGTAATTTGTATGTGGTAGGTGTCACCCTGGTTGTCCGGGGGGGAACGTGATATTTCAGAATGGAATGAGTTAATGCTGCTTGAGTTACAAAAAAAGACTAAGCAGTTGCACACGTTTGGTTGGTTTTCTTTATAAAATTTACGTTTTTGATGTTGAGTAATGAAATAAAATTTATATGATTGATTTAATTTATTTGTGTTTAAACCAATAAAGATGCCGCGGCCTTTATTTTCCAAACATTGGGGTCAGTCTATTAATTTATTGTACCTGGAGTAAGGTTGCTTGGTGAATGTGTATGGCCTACAGTCCCAACAACCTTCCATATTTTTCACTTGCACTCCTTTTTGCTTTTTTTTTCTCTCTCTTCTACCTGCCCCTACATTTGGATCCTTTTATCCCCTCAAACATCTTGCGGGTTTCTACCTTGCTTCCTTCTTCCTCCCATAGGGTGGTTATTAACCACTTGAGACCCACGCTATTGACAAAAGACGCCAACAGCGCGGCTCTCAAGTGGCGCGCGGCGGGTAAACACTGTCCCGCCGCATCGCTGAGGATCCGATGCATGTACCTGCGATCGGCGGGTACATGCGATCGGCGGGAAAACAAGAAGATGACAGCAGGGTTGTGGAGCTCTGTCTGTAATGATGAGGTGTAAACACAGAGCTCCACGTGCTGCCAGAGGAGAGGAGACCGATCTGTGTCCCTTGTACATAGGGACACAGCATCGGTCACCCCCCTCCCCCCACACAGTTAGAACACACCCAGGATACACACTTAACCCCTTCCTCACCCCCTAGCGTTAACCCCTTCACTGCCAGTCACATTTATACAGTAATTAGTGCATGTTTATAGCACCGATCGCTGTATAAATGTAAATGGTCCCAAATTTGTGTCAAAAGTGTCCGATGTGTCCGCCGCAATATCGCAGTCCCAATAAAAATCGCAGATCGCCGCCATTACTAGTAAAAAATAAATAAAAAAAAAATCATAATTCTGTTCCCCATTTTCTAGGCGCTATAACTTTTGCGCAAACCAGTCGCTTATTGCGATTTTTTTTTTTTTTTTTTTTGACAAAAATACGTCGAAAAATACGTATCGGCCTTAACTGAGAAAAAAAAAATAAAAAATATGTTTTAAAAAAAAAAAAAATGGGATATATATATTTTTTAAATTGTTGTTCTTTTTTTTGTTTATAGCGCAAAAAATAAAAACCGCAGAGGTGATCAAATACCACCAAAATAAAGCTCTATTATTTGTGGGGGAAAAAAAGGACGCCAATTTTGTTTGGGAGCCACGTCGCACGACCGCGCAAATGTCAGTTAAAGCGACGCAGTGCCGGAAGCTGAAATTTCGCCTGGGCACGAAGGGGGTTTATATGCCCAGTAAGCAAGTGGTTAAAAAAAATATATACTGGATGGACATGGTTCGTAGAACATTTGCATTTCTTGCTTTCCTATTTGATGGACTAGCAAATCCATGTTTTTATGGGCTATGATTTATAAGTTACTGATCTGTGTTGTCTGAAAATTATTATCTTTCATTTTGTCTCATTTATATTGTTGATGTTTTATAACTTTGTTTCTAAAAAAATAAAAAAAATACCTGTAGTTGTGTAGACTTTATTTTTTATTAATTATTTATAAAATTATTATTACAAATAAGTTTGACTTAGTTGACATTTTTCATTGTAAGACCCGGTTCACACTGGGGCTCAGCCGCCTGACGAGTGGCGTCCCATGCACTGCAATGGAACCATTCTAATAGGAGTGACGCAAGTCGCTCCGACTTAGAAATTTGGTTCCTGTACGACTTCGGGGGCGACTTGCACTGACTTCTATACAGAAGTCGTTTTGCAAAACGACCTCTGAAGTCATCCTCAGGACGACTTGCAGCGCTGCCCCCGAAGTCCTGTCGCCTGTGTGTGAACCGACTCTCAATGGAAATCAGCTAAACAGCCTTGGATTCCTTTGAAACAGTTTGACTTAAAACTTAGGCTCAGCATCTGAACTCCTTTGAAGTTGTCCAATGTTAGACCCCTTTCACACTGAGGCGCTTTGCAGTCGCTATAACACTAAAAATAGTGCCTGCAAAGCGCCCTGTAAGACGCTGCTGTCTCTCCAGGGAGTGGTGCACTAGCAGGATGCTAAAAAAAAAAAAAAAGTCCAGCTAGCAGCATCTTTGGAGCGGTGTGTATACTGCTCATCCACCGCTCCTGCCCATTGAAAGGAATCGGCACCGCAGCTATACCGCCGGCAAAGCATCACTGCAGCGGCGCTTTGCGGGTGGTTTTAACTAGGGCTGTGCAAATTAACTTTTAATTAATCGATTAATCTTAAATTTTTTTGATCGATTAACATTCTTTTGATTGGTACTCACCTCTCCGCCGGCTTCTGGGCCTTCAGGGGGTTCCGTCGGAGATCCGGTAACGTCACGGACACCGGCGGGGGCTTGCCGTGTCCATCTGAAGGGCTCCTTTGCTGTGCCTTCAGATCTGCATGCCGGCGGGACCTTACTATCTGCCCCACACAAGGGCTGTTACACTTCCCTCCATCACTTCCCTCCATCACTTCCCCTCCATCACTTCCCCTCCATCACTTCCCCTCCATCACTTCCCCTCCATCACTTCCCCTCCATCACTTCCCCTCCATCACTTCCCCTCCATCACTTCCCCTCCATCACTTCCCCTCCATCACTTCCCCTCCATCACTTCCCCTCCATCACTTCCCTCCATCACTTCCCCTCCATCACTTCCCCTCCATCACTTCCCCTCCATCACTTCCCCTCCATCACTTCCCCTCCATCACTTCCCCTCCATCACTTCCCCTCCATCACTTCCCCTCCATCACTTCCCCTCCATCACTTCCCTCCATCACTTCCCCTCCATCACTTCCGTCCATCACTTCCGTCCATCACTTCCGTCCATCACTTCCCTCCATCACTTCCCTCCATCACTTCCCTCCATCACTTCCCTCCATCACTTCCCTCCATCACTTCCCTCCATCACTTCCCTCCATCACTTCCCTCTATCACTTCCCTCTATCACTTCCCTCTATCACTTCCGTCTATCACTTCCGTCTATCACTCCCCTCTATCACTTCCGTCTATCACTTCCCTCTATCAACCTGGGATTCTACAGCCACCCACTGGGAGTTGTGATAGTTCCCTTCACGGGACATCTACATGCCGACAGACTGATGTTAACCTCTCCTCATCTGGATTCAGCAGTGGTATCATTGTACACATTTTTATACCAGTATCATACTTGGCTACATGTTTTTATGACTGCTTTTGATACCGTTTGGTATTACTCGCACCATTTTTACAGTTTATGTAGCTACATCGATTTTATCTCCAGTGCAATATTTATTTGGTTACCTACTTAAAGACTATAGAAGTTTTAATGCTATTCCCATCGAGCGCTGCCTTTGTGTGTGTTTTGTATCCTGCTATCCATTTTTCCAGTGGTTGGTAGGTACACTGGGAATCGGCCTGCAAGGAGATCAGCTAAAAGTAGTTGGATCTGTATGTGCGTTATAATTAATCGAAATTAGTCGATTAAAAAAAAAACGATTAATCGAACACAAAAATGTTGATCAGCAACAGCCCTAGTTTTAACCCTTTAGGCTTCATTTCCATGGACGTTTTTACAGCCAGTTTTTTTTAGCCTTTTTCCGGGCATTTTCACCCCCTTTCTGCCCAGACCAATTTTTAGTTTTCAGCGCTGTCGCACTTTGAATGACAATTGCGCGGTCGTGCGACTTGGCTCCCAAACAAAATTGGCGTCCTTTTCTTCTCACAAATCGAGCTTTCTTTTGGTTGGTATTTGATCACCTCTGCGGTTTTTATTTTTTCCGCTATAAACAAAAGAATGCGTCAATTTTGAAAAAAAATAAACACAATATTTTTTACTTTTTGATTTAATAAATTCATAATTTTTATTTTTTTTTACTTTTTTTTTCAGTTTAGACCGATACGTATTCTTCTACATATTTTTGGTTAAAAAAAATAAAATAAAACGCAATAAGTGTATTTGATCGGTTTTCGCAAAAGTTCTACAAAGTAGGAAATAGAATGATGGCATTTTTTTATTAATTTTTTTTACTAGTAATGAGCTGGAGCTCAAAAACGCGGCAGGTAGCGTTTTTCCGCGTTTAACGTCTGGCGTTTTTACAGCTCTATTGCTGGAGCTTCAGAACGCACTGGTCCTGTTTTTTTTTGTGCAGCTTAAAAACGGCTCAGCCATCTACAGCTCAAAAACGTCATGGTGGGCATGAGGCCATAGACTAACATGGGGAGCCGTTTTTAAGCTGCAAAAAAAAACGCTCAGAAAAGTGGCTGTAAAAACGTCCATGGAACGGAGCTGTGATGGCTCAACATGATTGGCACTGCGCTGACAAGCCGTTCACCTCTGCAGCCAAGGGTTCGGATCCCGGTCTCGGCTACATGTGAATTGAGTTTGGTGGTCTCAGCCCGGCTCCCGGTGGGTGTGCTATGCAAGGTATGCCTGCGCTTAGTACGCCCACCCCACCCCCCCACAAAAACCACCACACTTACACGCACACGAAATTGGTTTAACACACACGCACTTTGGCCATGCGGTCTCCTAAAATAAAGAGAGGAGAAGGACCTCAGGGGCTGGCTGGGTGGGCTAGGCCCCCTCACTCCCTCATAGGGGGAGTCCCTCTGCCCCGTTGGGCTCCCAAGAGGAGCAGGTAGGGTGGGGTGAGTGGGAGGCCCCCCCTCACACCCGCAATTGCCACCAGGGGCATGGAGAAGGATGGCGATTGCCTCCGGGGGGAGGGTCTGCCTACTCCCAACTCCTGCAGTCCGGCTCCTCTCTCTCGAATTCACGCAAAAAAAATACACTTTAAAAAAAAAAAAACTTCCATGGAAATGAAGCCTTTATAATCCGCTAGCGGGGGTTCAAAGCGGCCAAATAGCGCTGCAAATTTGACGGTAAATCAATGCTAAAAATAGCGGCTCATTACCGCTGATGTACCCACTGCCCCAGTGTGAAAGGGGCCTTATGGATTTATCAAAACTGAAGCAGACAGAATGTTGAGCAGTAATGTATGACAAATTATCATCTCCAGCTTGCTCAGTTAATTTTTGTAAATAAAATAGAAGATGATTGGTTGCTCGATAAAAGGAGCGCGACTGCCGCACCACCGCAGTTCGTATGCTCAGGAAACGCGTCGCACATTCCAGGGACGTCACTAGTGCTATCCTGCTGCTCTACCCTTTTTGCCTGGCTTATAAGCTCTCTTCACCACCGCCGCCGGCCTCAACACCCTGCAGCGGTGAAGGACAGCTTCCCACAGCACAACGCCCAGCAGAAGAAGGACCACAAGTGACAGAACTGACGACCATCTCTAAAGAAATATGTACAAATGCCTATTTTTAATTAAAAAAATGTGAGTTGCCTGTACTCTTTTTATATATTAAATTACTTAAAACATCTACACTTAGAGGCGCCTCTTTCCCTTGCTTTTTGTTTCAGTCTCGGAACATGGTTTCTGTTCTTCTATGATGGCAGCCCTGAGGTTAGAGTTGTGACCCCTGCAAAAACTTTTATCTGTCCATCCCTGGACTTCCCCCCACCCCCCGGAGCATTGGACTCTTTTCGTATTGTGCAAATCTCGTGCACGCTATCTATGCATTTATTTATATACATTTGTCATATGTATTTATTTATTTATTTATAACCACCATCAATTTCACCACTGCATAATTTTATAATATTAACCAGTTAAGGACCGCCTACTGTACATTTACGTCAGCAGAATGGCACGGCTGGGCACATCAACGTATATATACGTTGGTTTCTAGTACCCAGCCGTGGGTCACGGGCGCGCGCCCGCGACCCGGTCCGAAGCTCCGTGACCGGGACCGCGGGACGATCGGTCCCCGGAGCTGAAGAACGGGGAGAGCCGTGTGTAAACACACCTTCCCCGTGCTTCACTGTGGCTGCAGCATCGATCACGTCATCCCTGTTATAGGGGGACGTGATCGATGACGTCACACCTACAGCCACACCCCCCTACAGTTGTAAACACACACAGGGAACACACAAATCCTATCGCACTTTTTTGTTTATAGCGCAAAAAATAAAAACCGCAGAGGTGATCAAATGCCACCAAAAGAAAGCTCTATTTGTGAGGGGAAAAAGGACACCAATTTTGTTTGGGAGCCACGTCGCACGACCGCGCAATTGTCAGTTAAAACTATGCAGTGCCGAAAAGGGGCAGCATTTTGGTCCGGGTCTTAAGTGGTTAAGGAATCGTATTCAGATCTTGCGCATTTTTCTCCTTGTGTGTTGCCATGCAAAACTGTTTTATATTCTGGTTACTCCTGTATTGGTAAATTCTCAATCCTAGCCGAATCTGTCAAATCAGAAATGCAAATTTCTTTGGGCTAATAAAAAGGGCTATCCAAAAAAAATAACGTGGTGTGTTGGTAATGCCATGGAGAACTTGTAGCAATGCAGAATTAAATAATAAATAGATTGTGCCATTGAGGTGATTTGTTTTTCTTTTTAACGCGCCGAAATAAAAAATAAAAAAATGAATTTGGCGGGAAATTACATTTCCCTGCTGGCGTCTTTATCCACTACTAGCCTATTGCGGAATGACATACACAAGGTGGCTTAGTTATCCTAACTGGGAATCAAAAGACATCTAGCAGGATAAGCCGCTCGTGGTCACCCCCGCGGGCATGCAGAGCAGCGATCAGTGGTGCAGTGTGTCAATCTGACACACCGCATCTCCAAACTTGGTGAAAAGCCTACGACATTGGCTCTTTATCACGTGATCAGCTGTGACCAATCACATTAGTAACCAGGAAGTGCCAGTATTTGGCTTTCCTCAGTTCACATTCACAAGACGCAAGATAAGCCGAACAGCAGCTCCCCTGACAGGGGGTCTTTGCTGATAATCAGCATGGTGCCCATCAGTAATGCCTATCAGTGCCCATTAGAATTATGCATGAGGTGCTCCTAAAATTCAATACCCGCCCTTTAATCTGAGCATGCAGTCAAGCTAGCCAGAAAAAAAGTTGACACGCATGCACACTACCCACCCTGAAGCATACCAGGCCACATGTCCTCAACATAAGGAGAGTACCTTGCCAGGGGGAACCCTTGGTAAAGGTCTCTGTCCCCATTTTAATGAGGAAAAGGGCCTTTTCCCACAGCCCTTTCTGAGTGATTTAGGGGGCTTTTGCTTTATAGAAATCTTTAACAATAAGGGGGTAACCAGATAGTTTCGGCTATCCGTGGACCCCTTGATAGAGTGGGAGGATACTTGGACTCCTAAAAATAGATGGTGTACACATTAAAATCTTATGTACAAGACACCAGGCATGTACTGGCCAAGATAGCCAAAATTACGGTCGATAATGAGATTTGCCTGGTGGGAATTGACGTGGAGTCTCTGTACACGTCAATTCCCCACCAGTTCTGAATAAGAGCTGTGAAACTTTTTTTGGAAAAACATTTCCCCCTTCAGGGCCGCCAAAATGATTTTTTACTGGAGCTATTGGAGTTTGCACTCTCTAACAATTTTTTCCAGTTTGCCTCCTGCTTCTACCACCAAATTAAGGGCACCTCAATGGGCGCAGCCTGGGCACCGGCCTATGCCTGCCTACATTTGGGCCTATGGGAGGAGGAGGATGTATACGGAATGCCGCTATACCTCAGCCATGTATGTACATGGCTGTGGTATATCGATGACGTCCTAGGGCAGTGATGGCGAACCTTGGCACCCCAGATGTTTTGGAACTACATTTCCCATGATGCTCTACTGCACTGCAGAGTGCATGAGCATCATGGGAAATGTAGTTCCAAAACATCTGGGGTGCCGAGGTTCGCCATCACTGTCCTAGGGTGATAGGGTTGAAGGGTGATATTGACAGCCTACACAACTTTATTAGTCTACTGAATGTCAACGATAAAAACATAAAGTTAACATACACGTATGACAGGTCCCAAATATCTTTCCTAGATCTAAAAATAGGAGTAAAGGATTGCAAACTGACTACAAGTACTTATCGAAAAGAGACAGCGGCAAATACTCTGCTGCAAGCAGAGAGCCATCATCCACAATGGCAGAAAAATGGCATCCCAGTGGGTGAATTTATGAGGATTAAAAGAAATTGCTCTGACTCTGCCACGTATGATAAGGAAAGTAAGGAACTTTATGGGAGGTTTCAAGAAAGAGGCTATTCCCATAGTCAACTCAAACTAGCAAAAAGGAAGGTAGCAAAACGAAGCCGGGAGAGCTTACTCCATATAGATCTAGACAAAAAAACAATGAAAAATGAAATGGACCCTTTAAGACTGATAACAACTTTTGGACACCAATGGAATAGGGTAAGAACAGTACTCGAAAAGCCTTGGGGTATCCTTACCAGTAATCAGGGTCTGGCTGGCATTGTTGGTGAAAGTCCAAAGATGACAGCCCGACGTGCCAAAAATTTAGGAGATCTACTTATTCAATCAGACTATGTAAGACAGAAGAATACATCTTGGTTAACAGAATATCCACGCAGCCTTGGCATGTTTCCATGCTCAAGGTGCCAAATCTGCCCCTTTGTGGATCGGACTAGAGTCTTTAGAGATGCCAAGGGTGAACGGGAATACGAAATCAGAGATCTTATAAACTGCTCAACAGAAAAAGTCATATATATGTTAACCTGTCCATGCCCAAAAATGTATATAGGTAAAACTAAGAGACAACTTAGAATTAGAATTGGCGAGCATCTTAGGGAAATTCGGAAGGAGAAGGAAAAAGGGATGTGAAAGTCCTGTGGCTAAACACTTTGCGATGTGTCATGAGGGGAAGACTGAGGGTCTAAAGGTTAAAGGAGATATTCCTTAACCACTTAAGACCCGGACCAATACGCTAGTAAATGACCCAAGGTGTTTTTGCGATTCGGCACTGCGTCGCTTTGACAATTGCGCGGTAGTGCGACGTGGCTCCCAAACAAAATTTGCGTCCTTTTCTTCCCACAAATAGAGCTTTCTTTTGGTGGTATTTGATCACCTCTGCGATTTTTATTTTTTGCGCTATATAGAAAAATAGAGCGACATTTTTGAAAAAAAAAACACTATTTTTTACTTTTTGTTAAAAAAAAAATCAAACTAAATTTTAGTCAAAATTTAGGCCAAAATGTATTTAGCCACATGTCTTTAGTAAAAAAAAAAAATCGCAATAAAAAAAAATAGCTACCTAGCGGGAACAGCAACACTAATACAGCGATCACAAAAATGATCGCTTAGTGACGCTGGCAATAGGGAGTGAAAGGGTTAACTAGGGTGGTGATCAGGGGGTTAAAAGTTTATTGGGGGGGTGGGGGGCTATCCTGAACCTAACACTAACTGACTTTTACACTGCCTGTCACACTGACACTAAATGCAGTGATTAGATCACTGCATTCAGTGACACTGTGACAGGGGGGTGGGGGGGGCAGATCGCAAGGGGTTAAGTATGCCTATGTGTGTGTATGTCAGTGTAGTGTTAGTGCACACTTACTGTGAGGTGTTTCTCTCATCGCAGCGGTTGGAAATACCGCTGCGATGAGAGATTACATCACTTCCACCTTCCTGTGTTTACACAGGAGGAGGAAGTGACACGAAGGGGGAGAGCAGCGATTGGCTGGGAGCGATCCCGGGGGGGGGGGGGCGGGCAAACACGGACATCCGCCTGCTCGTCCCGGATCGCTCCCGGAGACACGGGGACCGCCACACGCCGCGGAGGGGGTCGCGATCGGACCCCCAACCCGCTACTGGGCGAGGACGTAAATTTACGCCCTTGTGCCCAGCCGTGCCCTTCTGTGGCCGTAAACGTGCGTGCGGCGGTCCTTAAGTGGTTAAAGCTACCAACTAGAAGAGGGGACTTTGACAAGATCCTGCTGCAGAAGGAGAAATGGTGGATCTACACTTTAAAGTCCCTTGTGCCCCTAGGTATGAACACGGAACTTAGCATGCAACCCTTTTTAGAGTGAAACAATAAGTAAAGGACCAGATGACAATATAAAGTCATACCAGGTACTTACCTTGCCGTATACCAGAAACCACCTTGCTTGTGGTTGCTACAATTACAAGGTATACGATAAATTTAAACAGAAAATTAAAATATGAATAATATCCATGTAGCCATAGGATTTGCGCTTGGATTAGTGTCTTAACACTTCAAATTTAGCACAGACTTTTTCATTACCACTCAATGTTCAATGCCTTAGTGTGATATCTATGTATCGTTGTGTGTAATGTGTGTTTATTCGTGTCAATGTAGATAGCTGAGGGGACATAGGCAAATAATGCATAATATGTAGGGAAAGACATAGAATTATACTCCTATCTATATCTTATTTTTGAAAGCCAACGTGCGGTGACAAGATAAAAACGGAGTGCTGCACGCCAGGCTTGGTACGTCCAGACGAAGCTACGCTACTCCTCCCAGCGAAACGCGTTGACGTCACACGGTGTCGGACACCGCGGCAACAACCCTAAGCTCCATGTGGGAGATCTAAAAGGAAAATTGTGAACCTCGGGCCGAGAGATAATACCAATACTCTGTAGGTTTTAACATGGGCCAAGCACATTATGTTTAAACAAGAAGGACATGCGCCAAACTAAGTGCAGTAAATAGGAATTTAATGGAGTAAATTAGTAAACAGTAAATTGGCTACTCACAAACACAATGAGAGCATAAGCACATAAGGGGTTAACGACTGGTCCGGTGTCACTCCTATCGTCTACAGCTGCAAGGGTCCACGTAGGCTGACTTGGCTGAGTCATGGGAGATGTGAAAGCCCATCTTGGGGAAGCAAAACTAGATAATAGAGGAGCCTTAATAGCGCTGTTAGTCGGGAGTCACTGCCGTTGTTCTTCGGTATAACCCTCGTTCAAGGGCTGGAAGCCGTGGGTGTTGTACGAGTCGTAGATACCAGGAAGGACAGATGCGGAAGGCAGATGCGGCGTGCGTTCCACCTTGGAGCGCCGGCGTAGCGACGTCGCACCGGAAGTGACGCTGGAGTCCCGAACAGCCAATGGGATGACGCGTTTCTCGGCATCCGCTGGTTCATCAGATCCAAGGATCTGATGAACCAGCGGATGCTGAGAAACGCGTCATCCCATTGGCTCCTCTATTATCTAGTTTTGCTTCCCCAAGATGGGCTTTCACATCTCCCATGACTCAGCCAAGTCAGCCTGCGTGGACCCTTGCAGCTGTAGACGATAGGAGTGACACCGGACCAGTCGTTAACCCCTTATGTGCTTATGCTCTCATTGTGTTTGTGAGTAGCCAATTTACAGTTTACTAATTTACTCCATTAAATTCCTATTTACTGCACTTAGTTTGGCGCATGTCCTTCTTGTTTATATATATATCTTTGAGAGTCTGCTTCTGCTTCAGGATTGTGCTGCCACTAGTGTTGTTGGACTAACACTGAACTTTTGGGACTTTTATTTGACCATTTTTGTATGGTCACTCATTTGACTATCATTATACGGTCATTTATTTTTCCATTTGGTTATCTTCCTTTGATCATTTTCCTTTGATATTGACATGGACCTTATGATTTATTAATTATATTATTGATTTTTTATTGATTGCACTTTTTAGTCGTGCGCCATCTACCTATTTTTACTGCAAGCACATTATGTTACCTGGAAGATACTATACTGACAGTTGAATGTTCTTTGCTGATTGAAAGCTCCGTGATCGTATGGACTACCTGACAAGCGGGAATACATTTGTGTGAGATAGACGCTTACTACAGCATCTCCAGATCAAGGCGGTCAGCCATACGTGTGAGCCACAAAGCATTCATAACTTCCAGGGACTGGTAAGATCGTTCCATCATTGCATCGTCTTATACATATCTCGGTGCTTTAGCCCTACTTGTGTCCATGTTATCTGCATGCCCTGATGCCAACCTCATTGTGGACACCATGACTACTTAAACATGTCCATTTGAGGAATATTGGATCAGTGGTTATCCATGTACATCGGCTGTCATTGGTATTATTTGAAGTGGAAGAGTGAACATTTCATCCATACATGGGAACTTTTGACGCTATTTTGTTTAAATTAGGAGACTGCAACGATTTCCTTTCTCCTTGGCATTGACACTATCCCACCTGGGTTCGTGTCACCGGTCCAATCTGCGGGGAAATAAATTTGCCCCCCCCCCCCCCCTCCCTTCCATTCAAACTGGTTCACAAATGTCATTTTTTGCAAACATTTTTGCGTCCTTTTTCTTTCTAGCATAAATCAACCTGTTAACCCACGCAATTTATTTCAATTTTGGGATAACTAGCTAGAGAGGTCATACTTATCTCCTTTGGGGATGTCCCGTTATTAATTCCCATTATCCTCATACACAATTTAATTTATTCATGGTAATGTTTACCAATTGGGAATAGCCACGGGACTGCTCCAATTGGTGTCCGGACTGCCTTTCATTCATGTTGTCTATGTTTGTCCCAGTCTTGTCTTGTGTGGTTTTTGCTAGCACCATACAGTGAATTAGACTCATAGGTGCAGTGCTGGCCAGCCATTTATTGTTGGTAGTCTTTAGTATATTAACTGATTGTTCAATCTCCAATTTTGGGATACTTTCTTATGTTATTTATTGTACTGTTTAAAATAAATTAACCTTGTATCCAATACTATTTGCTATGCCCAGTTATTGTCCGCCCCTGCCTTAACCACTTTCTTACTGGGCACATACACCCCCCTCCTGCCCAGGTGAAATTTCAGCTTCTGGCACTGCGTCGCTTTAACTGACAATTGCGCGGTCGTGCGACGTGACTCCCAAACAAAATGTACGTCCTTTTTTCCCCACAAGTAGAGCTTTCTTTTGGTGGTATTTGATCGCCTGCGCGGTTTTTATTTTTTGCGCTATAAACAAAAAAGAGCAACAATTTTGAAGAAAAATACAATATTTTTTACTTGTTGCTATAATAAATATCCCAATAAAAAAAAAATGTTCTCAGTTTAGGGCAATACGTATTCTTCTACATATTTTTGGTAAAAAAAAAAAATCGCAATAAGCGACTGGTTTGCGCAAAAGTTATAGCGCTTACAAAATAGGGGAGAGAATTTTTTTAATTTTTTTTTTACTAGAAATGGCGGCGATCTGCGATTTTTATTGGGACTGCGACGTTATGGCGGACACATCGGACACTTTTGACACATTTTTGGCGCCATTCACATTTATACTGCGATCAGTGCTATAAATATGCACTAATTACAGTATAAATGTGACTGGCATTGAAGGGGTTAACACTAGGGGGTGAGGAAGGGGTTAAATGTGTATCCTAGGTGTGTTCTAACTGTGGGGGGAGGGGGGGGTGACCGATCTGTGTCCCTATGTAGGAAGGAACACAGATCGGGGCTCCTCCTCTCCAGAGACAGGACGCTGTCTCTGAATAAAACGGCAATGAGAGATGATCTATGAGAGATCATCTCTCTTTCGCCAACAGATCGCATCGCAAACGGCCACTCTAATTGGCCGTTCGCCGCGATCTGTGATTGGCCGTGTCCAAGGGACACGGACAACACAGGGCTGCTCTACAACGTGCGCTGGGAACGCCCAAAGGAGATGCCGTCAAATGACGGCATGTTGGATATTCAGGCCCGCGCTATTGCCGTCATCCGACGGTAGCGCGGGCCTGAAGTGGTTAATAGCCACTTTATCCATGGAGACATGTAGTCTTGGTGTTTTCCATAGGATACCCCCCATTTTTTTCTTATGCAACTGTACAGGCTATGGTGGTGACCTCCAATGTGGAGGAGTGACCATTCGTGGGATAGCATATTCTGCTGTTGGTGAGGCGGTGCTCATTTACATTTTTTCGTAACCAGATACTACATACACATAGGTGAATGGGGTTAGTATCTCTCCTCATAAGGGAAAAATGAAAAAAAAAAAAAAAGTCTCGTTGGACATTAACAATGACCGAAGGCCCTAACTCCACGACATCACAGAGACCCGACCTGGGGTATAGGCCATCCACGAACAAGGATCTCTAGTTGGGATATTATTTCAGCAGCAGTTATTTTTGAGGTGGAGGATCTCTTTTTTTATCACACAGCACTGTTCTTCGGTGTCTCGAGGTTTTGATGTCACCAACCTGGTCCTAGGACTTTTTAACCACTTGTCCACCGGAAGACTCCATTGTTCTGGCAGGAAGTCATATGACGTCCTGTCTTTTAAAGCCGCTAGGGTGCGCGCGTGCACCCACCGCTTTGCTGGGATCACGATGCGCGTGCCCGGTGGCAACGATCACCGCCGGGCACCCGCGATTGCCCAGTAACTGGGCAGGGACGTGGAGCTCTGTGTGTTAACAAAGAGCTCCACGTCCTGTCAGGGAGAGAGGAGACCGATCTGTGTCCCTTGTACATAGGTACACAGCATTGGTCACCTCCCCCAGTCACCCCCCTCCCCCTACAGTTCGAACACAAACTAGGCTACACATTTAACCCTTTCCCCGCCCCCTAGTGGTTAACCCCTTCCCTGCCAGTTATCAGTGCATATTTATAGCACTGTTCACTGTATGAATGTGATTGGTCCCAAAAATGTCACAAAAGTGTCCGATGTGTCGCAATAAAAAAAAAATTGTGCGGAAGAAGAGCTGTGAAACTTTTTTTGGAAAAACATTTCCCCCTTCAGGGCCGCCAAAATGATTTTTTTTGCTGGAGCTATTGCCGCCATTAGTAGTAAAAATAAAATAAAAATGCAATAAAACTATCCCCTATTTTGCAAACGCTATAAATTTTGCGCAAACCAACTGATAAACGCTTATTGAGATTTTTTTTTTTTACCAAAAATATGTCGAAGAATACGTATCGGCCTAAACTGAGGGGAAAAATATATATATATATATATATATATATATTTTGGGGATATTTATTATAGCAAAACAAAAAAATATAAAAATGTTTTCAAAATTGTCGTTCTATTTTTGTTTATAGCGCAAAAAATAAAAACCGCAGAGGTGATCAAATACCACCAAAAGAAAGCTCTATTTGTGGGGAAAAAAAGAACGCCATTTTTTTTGGGGAGCTACGTCGCACGACCGTGCAATTTTCCGTTAAAGCGACGCAGTGTCGAATCGCAAAACCTGGCCGGGTTCCTTTACTGTAGCTGCCTAATGGTCCGGGTCTTAATTGGTTAAATAAACGCATGCATAGGTTACTCAGGCAACAGGCAGATTATTTACAATTTTTTTTTTTTTTGCGATTTGAGGAAAAATGGCACAGGGAACTTGCAAAAAATGCGGTTTGATACGCCGCAGGCAATCTCTCGCCACAGTGCAGCATATCAAACCGCACCAGAATCGGCCGTTAATGAGGCAAGTGCACCTTCTGACCCTACCATCTGAATGTCGCAGCTGAAATCCGGACTCATGAGACCAGGCAACGTTTTTCAAATCTTCTATTGCCCAATTTTGTTGCTGCCATGTGATTGGCTAATTAGCAATTTGTTTTATCACACAGTTTAACAAGTGTATTGTTTACAATGTCAAACAACGTTTGATGTTTTAAAAGCATAATGCTTTAACTTTTTTGTATTTTTTTTCTATTTTTGTATTCTTTTTACATTTGTATTGAGAAAACTTTATTAAAAAAAAAATATGGAAACAGACATAGCATTTATACAGGAAACTCATTTTAAAACAGGTGGACTATCATACTTGCAGAATAGATTTTTCCCATGCACTTACCATGCATACAAGCCAACATCAAAATCTAAAGGGGTGTCTATATTGATTTCTAACAAAATTGCATGTTGGATAAATGTGTAGATGGGGACGGACGTTTTAAATTTTTAAAAGAAAGAATAGGGGGTGAGAAGGTGACATTGGCCACCATGTACGCACCCAATATACACCAAGATACCTTCCTAATTAGAACACTTGCTAAACTTACTAAATTTGCGGAAGGGAAACTTATTTTGGGAGGAGATTTTAATATGCAATTTGACCCTAAATTAGACCATCATCCGGGTTCTCATCCACACCAGGGGGGACCAGGAAGAGGGTCATGCGGAAGTTGAAAGAGATGCAATTAGTAGATGCTTGGAGATTACTACATGGAGGTGAGAGAGACGATACATTTTTCTCTAACCCGCATCAACTATATTCCCGTATTGACCTCTTTTTGGTCCCACATTATCTATTGACAGCAGTAGCGGAAGTTAGTATAGGGAATATAACATGGTCAGATCGTGCACCAGTAACATTGCATATATCCATATCAGGCAAGGCTCTCTCCACGGGGTACCGGTGGCGCCTGAACGAGAGTTTGATACAGATACCCGAGGTCCGGGAAGATGTAGAAAAAGAATTGCTAGCATATTTTCGGACGAACGATACACCAGGGAGCGACCCAAGCATGGTATGGGAAGCGCATAAGGCAGTAATGAGAGGTATACTGATAAAACATGGTGCTAGAGTAAACAAAGCACGAGAAACACAGGTAGTGAAAATAATAGAAGATATTCAGACATTGGAGATTCAACACAAGGCAGTGCAGACGGTACTTATAGGGGAAGAATTGGGACATAAGGAGGAGAAAACTGACAGACCTACTCAGGTATAAAGCGAAAGCAATAATCTAGGCAGGAAGGAAAATAACGTACGAATTAGGAGATAAATGTAGAAAAGTCCTAGCAGGAAAATTGAAAGAAAAAGGGAAGACAGTATATGTGCCACACATAAAGGGGGAAAAAATGGACAACTAATTTCACTTCCTAGAGATATAGCACAAAGATTCAGAGAGTACTATACCTCCCTCTATAACCTAGATCAAGTTTCTATACCGTGGGTTAAGGTGGAGGAATACTTATCCTCAGTCCACCTTAATAGGCTGTCTTCACCTGAAAGGGAGAATTTGGAAAGACCTATTTTAATGGAAGAGCTTAAAGTAGTAATGAAATCGGTCAAACAAGGGAAAGCTCCAGGCCCGGATGGGTTTACTATCCAGTATTATCAATACTTTCTTCCCATACTAGGGACACATATGATCAAAGTATTCAATGAGATTGACCGGTCTACCACCCTCCGCCCAGAGGCACTTACGGCTCATATTGCAGTTATCCCGAAGGGAAAGATCCGGCGGAGTGTGGCAGTTACTGTCCAATCTCATTATTGAATATAGATTTAAAATTGTTCACTAAACTTTTAGCCTCCCGATTACAACCTCTGTTGACACAATTGATACACCCAGATCAGGTTGGTTTTGTCCAGCCATAATTTTAGTACGGTTCTTAATTTGGTGCATTGGGCAAGAGAAACAAAAACACCCTCTACCTTTCTATGTACAGATGCGGAAAAGGCTTTTGATAGGGTCAGTTGGGATTTTATGTTAGACGTGCTGAGACATATTGGACTGGGGGAACACATGCAAAGATGGATAGCAGGGGTGTATAATACACCCCAAGCATTAAAGTAAACAGGATACTCTCAGAACCAATTAAAATTCTAAACGTAACAAGACAGGGTTGCCCATTATCTCCGTTGCTATATGTCCTCTCACTGGAACCCTTATTGAATAGAATTAGGCAAAACCCAGATATTGAGGGACTACGCATAGGAGACAGAAACTATAAAATGTCTGCCTTTGCAGATGACATAAAATTGCCTGACCGTCCACAATTTATTTACAGGAAGGCCCCTTCACTTAGGGATTGTCTTGCCCCAGGAGCTGTAGATCCACCAGTTATAGCCCAGCCCAAACTTGAAAAAAAAAATTGTGGTCGGTGTATGACGTGTAGACATGCTAAAACCAACATTAAAAAACGAAAATCTTTTGCTCAACAGTCACACAGATTGAATACTCTATCAAGCATTCAATCACATGCGCCATGGAATGTGTGGTTTACATGCTTGAATGTGAGTGTGGTCTTCAGTATGTGGGTCGTACCTCCCGTGCACTACATGTGAGGGTGGGTGAGCACATTAGCAATAAAAGGAGAGGAATAAAAACCCATAGCATCTCTAAACATTTTAGTCAGCATCGCCATCGCGATCCCAGAGATTTAAAAACATTTTGGGGTATAGAAAAGGCGACTAAGCACTGCCGAGGGGGGCATTACATTCGTCAATTAAGCCGTCGTAAATCCTATTGGATCTATGAAACCAAGGTCTCCTCGCCAGCAGGCTTAAATGTAGAATTTGACCTTAATTGTTTTATTTCTAATAGGTAATTTGAGTCTAGTGTCATTGCAGTTATTACATTTTTTCATAGTGTAATTTTATTGTATTTAATATTTCTTAGTTGTTACTTATTTGTGTTTCAGGCCTATAGGCTTTGTTTTAAATGATTCATATATATGAATGTATTTTATGTTTATTTTTGTATTAAGGAGGCGATCACAGATGACATAATTTATCCCATATCTCTGAGATCACTGGTGATATATCACCTATTCCCAGTACACCAGATATCATTACCAATGGGCCCACTGGCTCCGATCCTAACATTTCACTATATCATTCTGCCCCTCAACCTACTGTTCCTTCTTTTTTTTAGTGCACCACCCTCCCCAGCCGCCCCAAGCAAAAGAAAGTTTGTAGAAGAGGGGGTAGAAGCAGATTTAGAAGCAAACCCATCCAAAAATATCGGAAACTGTTAGGATCTATAATTTGTCAAAACATAATCTCACAGGAGCAGAAACCTCCATACTAAGCCGTGGTTTGAATTTTGCACCCTCCAACAAACCAGATCCTTTTATATTGTTCAAAGACCTCAACAAATATATCAGAAACCTTACTCTTAAAAGATTCTTTCAAATTAAAAGTTCCAAGAATGTACTGGCTGCTGATCAAGTGGAAGAACAAGGCCCATTGAATTTGTCTACTGTTTATGACTTTGATTTTGACCTTAACCGCTTCAATGCCGGGCTTTTATACCACCTCCATACCGGGCCTATTCTGACACTTCTCTCCTACATGTAATAATCATCATTCTTTTGCTAGAAAATTACGCAGTACCCCCAAACATTATATATGTTTTTTTTTTTGCAGACACCCTAGGGAATAAAATGGCGGTCATTCCAAAGTTTTATCTTGCACGGTATTTACGCAATTATTTTTCAAACGCCTTTTTTTTGTAAAAAAATTGTTTTATGAATTAAAAAAATAACAAAACAGTAAAGTTAGCCCAATTTTTTTGTATTATGTGAAAGATTATGTTACACCGAGTAAATAGATACCCAACATGTCATGCTTTAATTATGCGCACACTCATGGAATGGCGCCAAACTTCGGTACTTAAAAATCTCCATAGGCAACGCTTTATTTATTTTTTACAGGTTACAGTTTAGATTTACAGAGGAGATCTAGTGCTAGATTCGTTGCTGGCACTCTAACGCACGCGGCGATACCTCACTTATGTGGTTTAAACAGCGTTTACATATGTCGGCGGGACTTGCGTGTGCGTTCGCTTCTGCACGCGAGCTATCGGGGACAGGGGCGTTTTAATTTTTTTTTATCTTTTATTTATTTTTTTGACTTATTTTTTATTTATTTTTCCACTTTTTTTCATTTTTTCCACTTTTATTCCTATTACAAGGAATGTAAACATCCCTTGTAATAGGAAATGTGTGTGACAGGTCCTCTTTATGGAGAGATGTGGGGTCAATAAGACCTCACATCTCTCCTCCAGGCTGGAAACCATGAGATCGGTGAAAAAAAATTCACCGATCTCATGAATGGGGGCTTACAGCCGCAATCGCGGCTTTGTTTACTTACGGGGACCCGGGCGTGACGTCATCACATCGCGCCCGGGTCCTCCGACGGTCATAGAGATGACTGGTGATCATCTGGTCACCAGTCATCTCTATGCTTCCTGCCGACGATTCGTTCTCCGGGCCCCCGAAGGCACAGGTAAGCCTGGAGAAGCACCGGATGGCGGCGGGAGGGGGGGGGGTGTCCCCTCCCGCGGCCTGTAAGAACGATCAAGCGGCGGAACCGCCGCTATGATCGTTCTTACATTGTGCAGAATCGTCGGCTGAAGAAGAAGATATCTGGATGATGCCTCTGGCTGCAAGCATCATCCAGATATTCACCCGCAAAGCCCAGGCCGTCAATTGACGTCCACTTAGGATGGGAGATCCCATCTCAGGCCGTCAATTTTCTATGGCTGGGTATTGAATTGGTTAAACAACTTGAGCAATTATATCAAGAGGATCCCATACGACCCTTGAACTTTTTACTCAGCATCTTCAACACTTCCCCTCCTATAATACAAACCCCTTTGAAACCAAAATCAGTTTTTTACCCGTACCATTCCAAGGGTATCTAACCACATTTTATAATATGGTATTTTCCGACCTAAAAAAGATGTGTACCAGCTCCAATTCCCACCGGTCTGAGCTGGGACACCTCACTTCATGTGAGAATGCTGCTCTGTTGTCTCTCACTAAAAATGAAATAATAATAAAAGCTGCGGACAAAAGGTGGTGGAATTGTCATCCAAGACCGACAAGACTATGTGTTGGAAGCTGAACGCCTATTAAGTGACAACACTACATATATCAAACTGAATTCAGACCCCCTCCCCAACTATAAAAACAGCCATAGAGACATTATTTACATCTGCTATAAAAGATAATGTTATCACCAAAAAGGAAGCTTTCTTCTTGTGTAAATGAATATTACAACACGCCCTACTTCTACCATATACCCAGAATTCACAAAAGTATAACACATCCCCCGTGCAGACCAATCATAGCCGCCATGGACAGTGTAACTTCAGGCCTATCTAAGTATATCGACTGTCATTTACAACCATTAGCACAAGGTCTACGGTCCTACATCAGGGATGGAACACACCTCCTGGATCTAATCAAACCATACAAATGGGAAAGCAGTTATGTGTGGATATCGCTAGATTTATATTCTTTATACACCTCGATTCCTCATGATTTTGGCCTAGCAGCCATACATGATTTTCTATCAGACGATCCATACATGAGCAATGCCCAAGCAGAATTGATATTGGATTGTACTAAATTTTGTTTGACTCACAATTATTTTTCCATTGACCAACAGTTCTACTTATAAACTCAGGGTAGGTACGGCCATGGGCGCCAATTTTGCGCCTTCTTTTGCAAACCTGGCTATGGACCTGTGGGAACACAGGCACATTTCGTCTAACAACTCTTTCCAAAAACACTTAGGGCCAGATCCACAATGAAATTACGCGGCGTATCTACCGTTTTTATTTTTTTGGCTATAAACAAAAAATGAGCGTACATTTTGAAAAAAAAAAAAAACAATATTTTTTGTTTTTTGCTATAATAAATATCCTTTTTAAAAATAAAAAAAAATGTATCTCAGTTTAGGCCGATATGTATTTTTCTACATATTTTTGGTAAAAAAAAAAAAAAAAAGCAAAAAACGTATAGTGACTGGTTTGCGCAAAAAACGTATGACTGGTTTGCGCAAAAGTTATATTGCCTACAAAATAGGGGACAGAATTATGATTTTTTTTAATCTTTTTATTTTTTACTAGTAATGGCAGCGATCTGCGATTTTTTTTCGGGACTGCGACATTATAGCAGACACATCGGACACTTTTGACACATTTTTGGGACCATTTACATTTATACAGTGAACAATGCTATAAATATGCATTGATTACTGTTTAAATGTGACTGGCAGGGAAGGGGTTAACCACTAGGGGGCGGGGAAGGGGTTAAATGTGTGTCCTAGTTAGTGTTCTATCTGTAGGGGGATGACTGGGGGAGGTGACCGATTGTGTCCTTATTTACAAGGGACACCAATTGGTCTCCCCTCCCTGACAGGACGTGGAGCTCTGTGTTTACACACACAGATCCACGTCCCTGCTCAGTTACTGGAAAATCGCAGGTGCCCGGCGGCCATCGCGGCCGCCGGGCATGCACCCTGTGTTCCCAGTAATGCGACGGGTGCACCCCCTAGTGGCTTTAAATGACAAGACGTCATACGACGTCCTGTCAGAACAATAGAGCATTCCGCCGATGTTAGGTGGAACAAATAAAGGACCGCCAATAACAACCCCCCCCCCCCCCCTGTATACAGATTCCCGGGACACATAAAAACTACTGGTCTACAAGAGACCAGAAACCAATAGGCACATGCCTGGTAATGTTAGGAATGATTTAATTCTAAGATGGCCAGAGGTGTCACTGATGAGCAGCGCTGATGCACAGTGTAACGGTCAGGGGTTAACGCCGTTTACAATATTTCATTCCACCAAACTGAGACAGCTACCGACACCCCACAATCCTGCAGACAGGACCCATGGGAGTTCCCCCAGAAACGAGACACACACAGCTCTGTCTCTGGTTTAAAACGGATAGATACTTTAATGGTAAACTCAGGCTTTTATACAGTAGAAAGCATGCTGCAGTAATCAAAGGGACAATGACACACTCCACCCACGACATCATACAATGGGTACTAACGAGCCTCCAATACACATTATCTTGGTTAACTTTCTGGCACCGGATCGGACACAATCCACATGAGCTAATTACTAACCATTTACCCAGACAAGGTGACTCTGAGGCCGCGTACACACGGCAGGGAATCTCGACGGGCAGAACACATCGTTCCGCCCGTCGAGGTTCCCTGCCGGCCGTCGAAATCGGTGACCCGCCCGTCGGGAATGGCAACCAGCCATTCTTCCAGGCGGGCCGTCGAGGAAATAGAGAGCGTGCTCTCTATTTCTGCTCGACGGGCTTCCCGACGGGAAGCTCGCCGAGACCGTACACACGGCCGAGGTCCTCGCTGGAATGTGCATTCCAGCGAGGTTCTCGCTGGTTTTCAGCGAGAACCTCGGCCGTGTGTACGCCGCCTGAGATAAGCTCTTTTCACCTCAATACAATACACATTCCTTTAGTAAACATAAGTCGGACATCTGATCTTTTAGATTGTGCCAATTCCTTATTTGGTCGTTACTACCCCTGGGGGGTTAGCAAGACTTTGTTTTTATTGAGTATAGTTTGGAGTACCCTCAAGCGGTTTGGTTCCTTGAGTCCCTTTGAACGTCTGTGGGAGACTGCACACTGGTCTTGAACAACTTGGTCCAGTGTCTATCTTTGACTACTCTCATTGGGATTCATACAAAGAGCGTTTGGAGCTCCCTCGGTACTCTTGGATACCCTGCCTACCCAGCCATTGGGAACCGCTAAGTCTGATAGATCTTCTGTTGCTGATAGTTCAGGTCCAACACTTTTGGTAAGTTTAAGACTGTTTAAGACACACCACTTTTATTTTGAAGATATGCTTCCAGGGATGTCTGTCAACCTTGGCAACATCCTCATCATTTGATTCTAATCATTTATGATGAACATTGTTTTTTGTTTTCACTAGTTTTTTGTTCATGGACTCAGTTTTACCACTGACCTTTTGTATGTGTTTTTACAGCTTATTTTACCCTTTTGGGTTTTACATTATGTGTGATTTATATATGTAGCGCCTGGTTACTTTGAAGTACCGGTGCTATTTAATTTTAAAGGGAGATCTGAGTGTAGTTAAACTTATGATCCAAATTGTTATGCTTAAAACAGAGTCTCTGTCTCTGATTGGCTGTGCTGTGGGCTCATTCTGTTGTACGGGGGTGTTCTTCACCACCCCTTGTGCAGTAGATGGCAGCAGTGGAGTGAGGGCTTGGGTGCTCTTTCCCAGCAGCCAATCAGGAGAGTGTAGCGTCGCTGTGCATTATGGGGCAGACGCCATTGGTTCTGGGTCTTCTTCGTCCAGTGTGGCACCCACCTTTAGGGTGGCCACATCACGGTGTCCCGTTATGGCCTACCTGGCCGGGACATGCGTGCCATACGGTGTTCCTGGTTCCGGAGCCATGTTGGCCCGGAACATCTGAGCAGTGATCAACTGGGTTCACACCTTTGAGGATCCCAAGCGGTATTGCTGTTCGGTGGGGAGTCCATCTGAGGAGCGCCAATGAGAGGCTGGCGGTCCAAAAGGGTTTTGGCAAAACCACCGGGGATCAAGGTAGCCAGACACTTAAATATTGATCACCTGTCAGTCGGTACCTGGGTGACATAAAGAAGGAGATCCAGGCGTAATTCACCTAAGGAGGATTGCCTCTAACTACAAATCACAGAGGGCCTGTGGCAGAGGTGTCTCCCTGAGGTCCATTCAGGAGGGTCTGTGGCAGAGACTTTTCCTCAAAGGTTCGAGCGATACTCCGGCTGCCAGGTCACTGAGAGGGGCCTGTCCGGGAACGCTATACCCACTCAGGCAGGATACTAAACCTGAATCTGCTGTTCTCTGTCTTCCTGCAAACTCTATTCCTTTCATCACCAGTTCATTGTTTTTACCCGACTGGGTAATAAAGAGCACAGCAAAGACACCTGTTGCAGACATTCCTTTACTATTGCTATATGCACCAATCACCCCTAGGAATTCGGAAGAGCCACAAGGTAAATGTGCCACCCAGAACAACCAGCAGCTCCTCCGGGGGTAGTGCTACATATATTTCACTGCTCTTACCTAGCACTGTACCAACTCTCAAGCAGATCATAGACTCCTTCGGAGGTGATCAGCAGGGCAGTGGCATACTTGGCGGATGTGGCAATAGACACTGTTTGTATGGCCACAAAGTCAGCAGCCCTCTTAACCACTTAAGGACCTTGGGTGTTTTTCAGTTTTGGTGTTTGCAAGACTGAAACAGTTTTTTCTGCTAGAAAATCACGTAAAACCCCCAAACATTATATATTCTACAGGTTGCATTTTTTTAGATACAGAGGAGGTCTAGGGCTAGAATTATTGCTCTCGCTCTAACGATCGCGGCGATACCTCACTTGTGTGGTTTGAACACCGTTTTCATATGCGGGCGCTATTCGCGTATGCGTTCGCTTCTGCGCGCGAGCTCGTCGGGACGGGGCGCTTTAAAAAAAATTTTTTTTGTTTTCCTATTTATTTGTATTTATTTTAACATTTTTTACACTGAAAAAAAAAAATATAATAATTGATCACTTTTATTCCTATTACAAGAAATGTAAACATCCCTTGTAATAGAAAAAAGCATGACAGGTCCTCTTATATATGAGATCTGGGGGGTCAAAAAGACGTCAATTCTCATATTTAGGCTTAAAAAGAAAAAAAAAAAAGGAAAATGACATTTTTTAAATAGCCTTAAAAAGAAAATGTCTCTTTAAGACAGTGGGCGGAAATGACGTTTTGACGTCACTTCCGCCCAGCGCTGCTATGGGGAACGGGTGGGGGCGATTTTTCCCTCACTCGTATGCCAGCAGAGGAGCCGCACAGACCCGATCGCCTCCGCCGCTACCGACGGCAACGGTAAGCGGCGGAGAGCACGGGAAATCGGCGGGAGGGGGGGAGGGCACCTCTCCGGTCACCGATAACGGCGATCTCACGGCGAATCCGCCGCGGAGACCGCCGTTATTGTACACAGGACCCTGCACTGAAGAGATGGATATCTCGGTTGTGGCAGCAGCTGCTGCCGTTACCGAGATATCCATCTTTAAAAAGAGGACGTATATATACAGTGCAGGGTCCTTAAGTGGTTAAACTCTGCCAGGAGAGCGCCAGATATATAAATATTCATGACATTGTGGTGTTACAGACATGCTGGGACTGGAAATACAATGACCTCCTAGAAGTTCATGTACGACTAGATCCATGAGAATCTTTTATCTAAGCGGTAGAGAAATCAACACCGTCACTGGAAACATGAGCCTTGTGGGACTTTTATGCCGAACCTGCAGTGTTCAAATGATCCGGATGTCTATTCTGAAGGATCCAGAAAATTATAGAATTCTCTGAAGTTCATTTAGGAAACAGGTTCTCCAACATTCTTCTCTGATCACCACCACAAGATCACTGGCTTTAAAGAAACTTAAAAAGTGTCAATCCAGGGAATCACGGGTAAAGCCTCGTACACACGATCGGCTTCAAACAAACTTTTCCATGGATTTTTGTCCGAAGGGAGTTGGCTGGGCACACCTATAGCATACACACGCTCTGACTTTTCTGCAAACTTTCCTAAAATTGCATGTTTTTTCTGCTCTTTACCGCCACCCTTTGGTCAACTTCTGCTATTGATGTTTGGTTTTAACATTGGTTCTGGGCATCCGTATTTGCACTTTGTACAAAAGTCCGATGGCTTGCTGTACACACGGTGGGACCAGGCACCATCGGACTTTTGTTGGCGAAAAAAAATCACAAAGAATAGGTCTATAAATTATTTTGTAAATAAAGAAGAGTCAGACATGGTTCTCAGTATAATAGAAGACCATGAGGTTCTGTACACCACGCTGTCCCAATCACATGCTGGATTGTGTGCAACTACATAAAACAAAAAAATATTTAGCTGTAACATGGTGTGATACCATAACGTTAATGGACCTTCTCAACCTGCATATTTCCCAAGGCTCTTTAAAGTGGGAAGCTGCCCTCGGCCCAGTCATTTCTGTGGGGCCATAATCAGCTGCCCCTTGAGCCTGCAATGCCCACGAATAGTTTTCTTGGCTTTTGCTTTCAAGCACGCACATTCCACAACGCACAGACACGCAACACTTAAGGCTTCAGAGGGCTGTGACATGCTGTCACAGCCAAGAGAATCCCTGGACAGCTTTACATACCGAGCATCAGGGACCTGTTAATAGATCCCGGCGTGCACTCATGCAAACTGCCGCGCAAGATAGACAGCAGAAGCCATCTGTGCCTGTGCTGAATGCACGAGCACATGCACACTAATAACGATTGGCGCCATTTTGTCTTTAAATGTCAGCAGCTGCAGTGGCACTTTGCTGTCTGATCTGCAGCGTTGTACCAGTATTCGGTACCCCTGTTAAACCTGCTACCAGTACTGACCCGGCTCCGCCTGACCACACGAACCTCTCAAATCTGACCCTTGGCTTGTTCTGACCCTGCTCTGCTCTTCTACCTAACCGTTGCCAGACCCCTTGCCTGAAACTTGACCACGCTTTATAGTCTTCAATGTCCTCTGTTCCCGATTACCTGCTTGACCCGGCCTGTCTGACCGCTCTGTAATTAACCCAGCTTGCTTCACCCAGCTCCTGCTGACCCTTTTCCAGTACCTGCCAGCTCCAGAATCGCTGACCCTCCACGTCTGCAACAACCGTCTCCTGTGCCAGCCATCCCTGAAGGATCACCGTCCTGTGCCTAACTGCTGCCATCACCCAGCCTGTCAAGACCTGGGATCTCAGCTGTGTCTGGCAATGAACCTTCTCGCTGAGCTATCTGGGATGCTGGACTGTTCCCTGCCTGATCTGCTGGATAAATCTATATGATCAATTAGACTACTCTGTTTGGTGTCTTGATTGCCTTGAACTTTGAACCCCTTGCTCCTCCCATGAACTTCCTATAAAAGCCATGTCTCAGCACT
Source organism: Rana kukunoris (assembly GCA_029574335.1). NCBI lineage: Eukaryota > Metazoa > Chordata > Amphibia > Anura > Ranidae > Rana > Rana kukunoris. The sequence continues at coordinate 5,838,031 of CM056049.1, read as the reverse complement.
TCCTCCTTGCCAGGTTATTGAGCCTTCCGATTTGTCTGCTCTGCTGCCATTTGTACCTGCAACTATTGTATTTGACCTTTGGCCTGTGCCTGGACTACTCTATTGCATGATCCCAGCCTGCAACCACCTGTGTTTGACCCTCGTCCTGTTCCTAGACTACTCTACTGTCTGTATACCTGTCTGCAACTTTTGTAGCAATTGGCCTTCAAGCCCGACGCCTGATCGTGACACAGGCACTCCTACCTCACTGTGCTCCCGAGCTCGTTGTCCCCACTCCAGCGGCTCCTGAGCCAGGGCTGTAAGAGAGGCCTCCTCTTGCAAATTATATAAGTTGAACATCTTTGGTATATGACCTTGGTTGGTTGCCAACACCCCGGATGAACAAGGAAAACAAGAAATCCCCCGGTGTGGGGCTTTTAAGGCAACAGTAGTAACAGTAATATGTACAAAAATAGTTTTATTGGTCAATTATATAGAAAAAAACACACAATATAATGAATTAAAAACAATGACATAGATAAAAAAGTTGAAACTGATCCACAGAGTCAGTACAAGGCCCTACGTGTTTCGGGTATTCCCTTCTTCAGGGGCCGAGGTCTGTATGGAATCAGGGTCTAATGAATTTAAAACAAATCCACAAATGGCAGTGACACCATAAGAATAATCACTAAATACCATACTCAGCAACAACAAACCAGAGGGATTCTCAAAAAATTCTGGCACTTACTCTCTATTGACCCCAATTTGGGACCATTTGTCCCTAAGGAGCCTGCTATTACATACCGGCGGGCTTGTTCCCTTAGCGATCAAGTGGTAGCCAGTGAATTCAAAGGCAGCTTCAGAAAGGATCCTTGTAAAAGGAAAGGCACCTATACTTGTGGGGGACGTTCTATCTGCCGTTACATCAACACTGATCGAGAGATCACTTTACCCAATGGTCGATTATACAGACCTAGACATTTTGCTAACTGTAAGACCCCTGGCGTAGCGTATTTACTCACCTGTCACTGCAATGCACACTGCCGTGCAAGATAAACAGCAGCAGCCATCTGTGCCTGTGCGCTGGCGCGTGCCGAATGCGCGTGCACATGCACGCTAACAACGATTGGCGCCATTTTGTCTTTTAAAGTCAGCAGCTACAGTGGCACTTTGCTGTCTGATCTGCAGCATTGTACCAGTATTCTGTACCCCTGTTAAACCTGCTACCAGTACCGACCCAGGTCCGCCTGACGACATGAACCTCTACAATCCGACCCTTGGCTTGTTCTGACCCTGCTCTGCTCTTCTACCTAACCGTTGCCAGACAACTACGTTGGCAAAACTAAATTGCCTTTTTTTAAACGTGCCTCTCGACATATAAATGGCATGCACACAGCAAACCCTGATTTACTGTTGGGGCGTCACATCTTGTTTCAACATAATGGGCACTTCCCCAGGGCAACATTTCTTATCTTAGATAAGATTCACCCCAATCCCAGAGGTGGGGACTGGAACAAAATTGTGTTACAACACGAAACCCGTTGGATTGTCAACCTAGAGGCCAACGTTTTTCCTGGCCTCAATGAACAAATCAGCTTTAGGCCTTTTCTGGAGGGCTTTTCCTCTGGCGGATGTGAAAAGGATTGAACTGCACTGACTCTGACTACCAGGTATGTTTCGTACATAACGCAGAGAGATCACTGACCTCAGCATCTACAGTTTGGCATTTTTATGAATGCTACAACATTCAATAATAGCCAATAAGAGACTACACAGAGCATAATTTAATTAATGCAGGTGTAAGTCACAGCAATTTCTTGAAGAGCCCGAGAGCCTTCAATATGTCCAAACCCCTGAGTGATGCAGAGAAGCAAAACAGGAGTTGAAGGAAGAAAGATGTAGAATTTCAGTTCTGCCGGAATTGCATACAAACGATTGGAATTTCAGAGAATAACTTTTCCCGTTGGAAAAATTTGAGAACCAGCCTTTCAAATTTTTTTTGGCAGAAAAATTCAGTTGGAGCCTACACATGGTCGGAATCAGACTTTTCCTTTAGGAATTGCTGATCGTTGTACTTGAAATAAGTCACATTCTCCTCACTGGCACACTAATCCAAAATAAATGTTGGCAGGCACTGCAGCACAAGACTTTGTAGTCTTTGTTGTTAATTTTTTTATTTTTTTGTTTTTTTCTTTGCCTCTTCTAAAAGAATGTAACCCTAGACAAGCTCTCCTCCATTTTAGGTACCCGCGGGCACGCTCACCAAGCACGTGGCGGGGTCGCGCCCGCACAACGGTAAATTCTCTCCAACACTAGTTATTCAAAAGGGACATACATTGGGTCCCCGATCTTAACATTTGTTATTTATTACTACGCCAAAAATTACATATTACATACTTAGATCATACATTATGGGCTTGGGTCTCTAAAATCCCATCAAAAATGGTGCCGCTGCTAAACACATTGGATACCGAGACTCGCATTGGAATAATCTCACCATAAATGGCCGCCGTGATTACACATTCATTGTAGACTTCCGTCCTCAATATCTCATCAAAAATGACCGCCACATTTACGTAGGTCACGGCGCACTATTAAAAATATGACTAAGCACTAATGTAGTGTGAAATGCGTCGGCTGTTTTGTCCTGTCCTGTGGCTTTTGATTTTGCATGTTCAAGTTTTACTAAATAAAGACAACTTCTCTGGAAGATTTCCTGGAGTGCGGCTATCCAATCTTTCTGTTTTTGCTATTGCTACGTTCATTGCCGGCACCCTGGTGTTCCGAAGGTTCTTTGATTGCCTGTGGCGTCTGCCTGGAGCGGTGACACTTCCCCCCTCACTATTAAAAATAGGAGGTGAGGCAAGCACATTATAAGCTCCAGGTGACGTCAGAGTGACGAAACGCGCAGGCTGGAGTCATCATACGTTTCTTGCATCACTTCTGGTTTGCAGGGCTAGTGTCAGCTTAACATGGCTAAAAGCTTTTTGCTAAATGTGAGTAAATGTCCACATTCCTTTTAATGTAATAAAACGTTTTAATGGTACTACACTATCTGGCATTCTTCTCTCATTTACATGGAATATGACTGGAGTACTACAGATATATCTCGGACTGGCAAATCTTCCAGGGTGCTACATAGTGGCAAATACAGTGAATACCTCATACCCCAAGCGAGGAAGAAAACTCTGGTGAGTGCAGCCACAATCGGAGCACGGATAAGTCACGGATTGCTGTGATCACCTTATGAAGAGGGCAATAGATCAGTGATTTTTCACCAGCACTAAACAGTTTATTGAACACTCAGTATTTGAATCAACAGAATCAAAGACCTTTATTCATACCGTTTTTCTGCACTTAATATATTTATGTGTAGCGCCGGGTTACTTCCAAGTACCAGTGCTATCGAAATTTTGAAGATAATCAGAGTGTAGATGACTCTGATTCCAATTTCAATGTTTAGTTATGGTCTCTGTTTCAGATTGGCTGTGCTCTGGGCTCATTCTGTTGCGCTGGGGTGTTTTCCCCGGTGCATTAGGTGGCGGCAATGGAGTTGAGGTTTGGGTGTCCTTCCCCAGCGGCCAATCTGCAGGGCATGCTGGGAGAGGGTACTTATGGAACAGACGCCATTGAGACTGGGTTCTTCTTCCAGTGTGGGGCCCACCTTCAGGGTGACCGCACCGCGGCGCCCCGGCGTTGTGGCCTACCTGGCCGGGGCGTGCGTGCCACACAGTGTTCTTGGTTTCGGGGGCCATGTTGGTCCGGAACATTTGAGCAGGACGAGAACTCAGTGGTCGACTGGGTTCCCACTTTTGAAGATCCCAAACAGTGTGGCTGTTTGGTGGGGAGTCCATCTGGGGAGGCTGGCGATCCAAGGAGATTCCGACGAACCACCGGGGATTAAGGTAGCCAGACACTGAAAGAGGAGTCAATCCTTCAGTCGGTACCTGGGCGACGTTAAGAAGAACATCCAGGCGTAACTTTACCTAGGAGGGTTACCTCCGTATCTGCAATACGTTTCCCTGACGTTCATTCGGGAGGGTCTGTGGCAGAGACTTTGTCCTGAAGATGTTCGAGCGATACCTTGACCGCTAGGTCGGTGAGAGAGAGGCCTGTCCGGGTGTGCTAGGCCCACTTGGGCAGGAGTGGTATAGGAAGTGTTGCACATGGGAGCAGGACTGTTCCAAGTACTACGCCTGAGTCTGCTGTTCTCCTTTCAATCTCTATCCCTTTCATCACCAGTTCACTGTTTTTGCCCGGCTGGGTAATGGAGAGCACATAAAAGAGACACTTCTTTGCAGACATTCCTTTACTACTGCTGTATGCACCATTCACCTCTAGACATTTGGAAAGAGCCATGAGGTAAATGTGCCACCCTATCAAATTACCAGCAGCTCCTTCGGGGGCACCGGTACATATGCATCTCATCATTTTTATTTGTGGACTATATTGTATGTATTGCAATAATTATTTAAAAACAAATTGTGCAAATGATAGCGATTCCTTGTGCCAGGTATATCCTCATACACCCTGGGTGCAGTGTTTTAGCATTGTTTCACATGAGTCACCTTCATTTTTATCACGGGTACATCATGCTAATCAACTGAACAGCGCCACATCTACTTCATCTTTCTCACTCACGTCCCATTGCACAGCCGTGACATTCTGCCTACGTGTATATATTATATATACACAAACACGCACACATGCAACGGTTGGCATGTGGTTGATGCCGGATTGGCCAGCTTCATACTTTTAATAATGCCAACAAGCTTAATCATCCCAGAGAAGAAAGCAATAACCTGGATAGTCATTCCAAAGCCCATGTCATCTGCCAAAATAACTAACTACTTTCCTTCCATCTCTGTACAGACTGTATAAAAAAATGACAAATCGATTCGCTCCTGGCATCAGACACTGAGAAGACCTTGAGATGGTCCAAAGCAACATTTTTATTATATAGTAACACTGCATCTACAATTTTTGCTAGAAAGCTTAAACGATCTACTAACCCTCCACACACACATATTATATATATATACAGGGCTTTTTTTCAGGGGGAACTTGGGGGAACTCAGTTCCACCACCTTTGGCTCAGACCGTTTGGTGCCTGCTTACCACTATAACTAGTAAACACAGAAGTCTGGTTTCTGTGTTTACAAATGACAGCTCTGCACTCTGTATGTAACCCCCCCTGAACTCCTGGTATTTAATGCCCCTTTAAGACCCTTCTACTGTTTGTGAAATTTGAATGGGGTCGTGGTTGAGTTCCTGCACCTATTTTTTGAGAAAAAAGGCTCTGTATATATATATATATATATATATATATATATATATATATATATATATATAATAAATTATGAAATGCTAATGGAAATCTAGTCTCTCACCCTAAGGAGGTGTGATAGAACAGTTCCCTGTCCTGGTCACCCAGGATTCTCAAATAGGCAGGTTGAGGGGCTCCAGGGTTATTTAATGTGGAGGAATCAGTTTTATCCAAAGTTTATAAAATCCACTTGGGGACCTGGAGCCCGGAGATTCTATAGTGACATGGGTGGGATGGAATCTCCAATCCTGGGACCGGGTTTTGGAAACAGCCAGGAGTCTTGGCTGGTTGGTTGAACACGTGGTTCCTGGGCTTATAGTAGAGTCAGGACCAGTGTTCTGGACTTCACCCTCCCGAGGAGTCCAGGCAAGCAAGGGAGAAGCATGCAGGTCTGCATGGTATAGACAGAGGACCCAAAGCTGTGGGCTGAGCAGCACAGAAGGTACGGTGATTTGTACAGAGGAAACTACAACTCCCTGGGATCGGATTCTTGAAAGCAGGCAGAGGCAGGGCGTGCCAGGGAGTCGGGACGTGGTGTGCAAGGACCTGCTGAGCTGAGATCACTGAGGTGAGAGACCCTTACACCCCCTTCTCCCCCCATACACCCCATGTAACCTACCCTAGTGATCAGGCTGCATTAATGAGCACTGGTGAGGCTGCATTGAAAAAAACAGGTGGGCCATGGATGGTGAGCTGATTCAGCGTTTCAATGGGCCACTTGACTGGACTTGCCCCCCAGGCCTAAGGCTGCCAGCCCTCACCTGGTATTCTATCCTCTATCGCAAACAATTCTCCCATACCCTGGCCCCACAACTTATCCAAACTATACAATCATATTTTACAAGGCAATAATTTTCTAGATGAAATGCTTCTAGCCAACTTGTGTCCGATACCCAACCCTTACAAAGATCACACCTCCCCACAAAACTACCGCCCAATCTCAGTCATAAATAACGACCACAAAATCTTTGGCCGTCTGCTAGCTGGAAGAATTGCGGCGGTCGTTACGTCTTTAATCCACCCAGACCAAACAGGGTTTATACCGGGCAAATCACTGATAATGTAAGGTTGGACACTAATATTATACAAGATGCAAACGTACATGCAAACCCATTAGTTATAATTAGCCTTGATAACCATAATGCCTTTGATAGTGTCAGTTGGTCATACCTTGAACATTTGCTCCCCAGATATGATCTTTTTAAACGAATTCTTGCGCTGTTTTAGGGCTCTTTACCAAAACCCCAAAACCAGAATTACACTCCCTGGAGAGAACTCAGAGTGTTTTCTCTTTTGGTAGGGGGACTAGACAAGGATGCCCCCTTTCCCCTCTCCTTTTTGCCCTTGCCATAGAACCCCTTGCATGTGCCATACAAAATAATGTCAATATTAAGGGGTACTCCGGGGGCCCGAGGGACTTCAAGATGATACGCTGACGACGTGCTGCTTTTCCTTTCGGACCCCTTGGTTTCCCTTACTAACCTCATCAAAGTACTAGACACATTTCATGATCTCTCTGGACTTGGGGTAAACTTATCCAAAATGTACTGCTTTGCCAATTAATATCCCTTTTATCAACATCTTTACAGGAAAGATTCTCCTTCTCCTGGACCTCACATTCGTTTAAGTATCTGGGCATCCTCCTTACCCCATTGTATAATACTCTCTATCAAACCAATAACCCATCACTATTCTCAAACATCAAAGCTATTCTTAAAGTATGGTCATCCTATCATATATCCTTTTTGGGTAGAATAACGTCTGTCAAAATGGCGATCTTACGATGGTCCCCTTGATAAACTTTCCAAATTTGGTGGGCTGCAGAGCGATAGGTGCTGGAGGAACTGTGGATCCAAGGGGACTCTGTTCCACATATTATGGGACTGCCCTCTACTGGCACAATTCAGGGCCTTGGTCTTCCGCGTGATCTCTGATGCCTCTCGCATGGTAGCCGATCCCCAACCTGGATTGGCGCTCCTGTCTCTCGATCTGAACCAATTTCCTGTTCAATCGAGACACACTGTTTTCCGTGTATTATTGTCTGCTAGGATATGCATCACGAGAAAATGGAAAGACCCTCTACCACCTACCATTGGGGAGGTTATACAAACCACCCAATTACATTACACTTATGAGAAAACCCTGGCTCTCAGAGAAAAGAATAAAGAAGGTGCCGCCCAGAAGTGGCATATTTGGTCGACCTGGTATGATAGGAACTGTATGACTCCACTTGTTTTACCTTGATTTCTTTTGATTACTCTGGCCGGGGGGGGCTGGCTCTGGCTTGGGACGCAGTATTGTTTCCAGATGGGGGTGTCCTGGGTCGAAATTGGTTCCCCGGGCGACTACACTCTCGAGCATCGTTAGGCTTATTCTTTTGTCCGCAAATGAGAACTACTGTAGATACATGACCATGGTCACCCTTAGATGTGTTATCAGCAGCACGGTTTGGCTGCTACACTGCACTTGTTGTATTTCATACTTCTTTTTTTTCTGGTTATGTACTACGTTACCCTGTTTGATTAAGCACTTGTTTCCCACAGTACTCCTAGATTCCAACAATGTTGGCCACTATCTATCCTATGATGAATCTACCCATAGGTAAGAGGATTGGGACTCTATTTTACGTCCCTTCCTTGGATCATATATGTACTAAATTATCATTTAGCGCATTTTACTTTTATACTCACAGATATACCCAGGCCATACTCGCTCCTGATGAGTGGAAGTTATCCACGAAACGCGTCAAGCTTTATACCAATGTTTTGTCACAGTAACCACATTACACCACATCACGTGGTCTATCTCTTAGAATTATGAATCAAAGAATTTCTACTCTGATAATCATTATCATGTTGTATCATGTTTCTAGACATCTATGTCTCTATATGTCTCTCCGATTCATCATGTACTATTACTTGGGTATACCTATGCATATCATGTCCCATTATAGGTACAATCAGGTTTTATGTTATTTACTATATGATTTACCAATCATGCCTGTTAATATGTGTACAGTATCTATTTTTAGAAATGTTAATTGCCTGGTATGCTCTGATGTATTCAATAAATGTTATTTTAATTTACCAATTGATTCATTTTATTCCGGTGGTTTGTTTCAATTTAAAGTCCCGCAATTCCTATTACCCTGCCTTTCCTACTTTTCCCAGGTTGCCCTTCTCCCTTCCCTTTTTATACAAGCACTTTTGATTGTAAAAACTGTTTTGTTTTTTTTAATAAAAATCTGATGTTTAACCACTTGTCCTCTGCCCACCGTCAAATGACGGCGGGCAGACGACTCCATTATCCTGACATCACGTCATATGACATGATGTCCTTTTAAAGCCGCAGGCGGGCGCGCGCCGCCGGCGGCGCGCGCACGCACCCGCCGCTCTGCTGGGATCCCGTGCGAGTGCCTGGCGGCAACGATCGCCGCCGGGCACACGCGATTGCTCAGTAACTGAGCGGGGACGTGGAGCTCTGTATGTAAACACAGAGCTCCACGTCCTGTCAGGGAGAGAGGAGACCGTTGCTGTGTCCCTTGTACATAGGGACACAATCGGTCACCTCCCCCAGTCACCCCCCCTACAGTTAGAACACTCATAGGACACACATTTAACCCCTTTCCCGCCCCCTAGTGGTTAATCCCTTCACTGCCAGTCACATTTAACCAGTAATCAATGCATATTTATAGCATTGTTCACTGTATAAATGTAAATGGTCCCAAAAATGTCAGAAAAGTGTCCGAAGTGTCCGCCAAAACGTCGCAGTCCCAATAAAAAAATCGCAGATCGCCACCATTAATAGTAAAAAGAAAAAAAAAATGCCATAAACTATCCCCTATTTTGTAAACACTATAAATTTTGCGCAAACCAATCGATAAACGCTTATTGCATTTTTTTTTACCAAAAATATGTAGAAGAATACGTATCAGCCTTAACTGTGGAAAAAAATATTTTTTATATATATTTTTTGGGTTATTTATTACAGCAAACAGTAAAAAATATTGAATTTTTTTTAAAAATTGACGCTCTATTTTTGTTTATAGCGCAAAAAATAAAAACCGCAGAGGTGATCAAATACCACCAAAAGAAAGCTCTATTTGTGGGAAAAAAAGGACGCCAATTTTGTTTGGGAGCCACGTCGCACGACCGCGCAATTGTCAGTTAAAGCGACGCAGTGCCGGATGCTTACATTTTGTCTGGGCAGGAAGGGGGTGTAGGTGCACAGTAGGCAAGTGGTTAAAAGAAAAACAAAATGGCGATCTTACCTAAATGACTCTTTTATTTTAGAATCCTTCCAATACAAGTCCCTAAAAATACACTAGAATCCCTTCGGAGAGATATCAATACATTTATATATCAAACACCTTACAACAATCGTCCTAAGAAACCTTTTAAAAAGCCTTATTGGAATCGTCGAAACTAAGAAAGAGAATAGAGATAATAGAGGACCGGTTTATCAAGAACCCCCTCATAATTATCCACCTTATCATTTGCAACATTATGGCTATCCACAGCAAAGCCCAATCTGAACACATAATAGATTCAAACCTACCCGAGGTTCAGGAGCCTTATCCACCTCATCAATATAATTATGGCACACAGAGGCCTTTTTTAGACAGGGAGAGGAGGGATCACTCATCGAGGAGATACCCTCAGAAAATATACCGATCACCGAGGAGATATCCCCAGGAAGACCACCAGTCCCCCCCATAAGGAGACACAAGGAGTCCCAAAGATCCCCAAGACGATCTCAAAACGAAAGGGAAATAAGAACTCCCGAAAAAAAAAACGGGGATGTAGAGCGGGAAAGCGAAACAAAAAGAAAAACGAGTGGAAAAGGGGAGGGTATCTTCAACATAAGCGGCAAGATCCTTACTCCAGAAGAGTTAGCAGTCCTGGACGGTGGCCTTAAACATGCCCCTATAAAGAATTTGAATCAAAATTTGATTGGCATACAAAAATACATTAGAAAGATCAGTATAAAAAAGTATTTTTTGGGAAACCCGAACAAATTTGGGCAGTCTACATCTATAGAGGGTAATTTAGTACAACATAGTAATCGACGTAACAATTCAGTGTTCAATCCACAGGCTAGTAATAACCAACACATTGAGGTATTTAAGAAATTGGTGCTTCAAGACCTTGACGGTCTAAAATTGAAGAAAATTTTGGACCCTACTCACATCAAAAAAGGGATCCAGAGTTTGAAAAAACGCAAAGATATTGTAATCCGCCCAGCGGCTAAAGGGGGAGGTGTATTAGTCCAGTCTAAAGAACAATATCATCAAGAATTACATCAACTGGACAACTGGAAGATGAAGAAAGCTACACCAAATTGTTAGGAAACCCCACCTCCAAATATAAAACACAACTAAAACAAATAGATTCATCTTGGGACTAAAAAAGGTATTCTAGGCAAAAAGGAGTCGATCTTTCTAATACCAGAGGCATGTAGAATCCCTGTTATCTATACCATTCCGAAGTTGCATAAAGACAAAGATAATTTTTTTAGATAACTCTCACAATATTAGTGGAAATTTCCCCCTTTTTTTTTACATTAATTAGCAAAATTATAAAAATTCTCCCTAAAATGAAATAAAATCCCTTTTTTTTTCCCTCTCTTCCTCCTCTCCAATTTCTCTGCCCTCTCCCTGTATCCCCTCCCCTGAGAACATGTAGGAAGTATAGGCCTGGGCTTAAAACGCGGGAGGTAAAATCTAGTATTAGTAATGGTAGAACCTGACTTCTCTTTCTTTTTTTTTTCTTAATAAGGGGTACATATTGAGAACATGTATGTTGTATGTTTGTATGGGTATTGTATTTTGTATTTATTGTATTGTTGAAAAATTAATAAAAGACTTTTGTATAAAAAAAAAGATAACCCACCGGGGAGACCCTTTGTGAATGGGATCGACTCACTTACGTCAAGAATGGGACAATATCTAGGATTTCTTTATGCAACCGGCAATACAGCAAATGAAAGCGTATTTGAGGGATACGAAACATGTCCTACAATTACTGGAAGAGGTCCCAATCACAGAAGGGAAAACATTAGTAGCCACTGCGGATGTATCATCTTTGTATGCAATTGTTCAACACCATCAAGCCTGTAGTGCTACTAAATGGCTATTGAAAAATTACACCACGTTGATATGTAAACAACGAAAATGTATTATTCATTCACTTTTTTTCCTTTACCATGTGTGCCCCTTGTGCGCCTACCTCACCCTTTGGCAGTGTGCTGTGGCTGCTTTTGCCTCATCTGACTGATGTCCCACGTCTCTTTGTCCTTGGCTCTCCTCATTCATTGGTCTGTCCATGGACTAAGGGGGTTCTATCCCCGCTTCAACTCCGGGGGAGACATCTCATTCCAGGACCACCATCTCACTCCATATTTTGGAACGCAAGGGCTATTCCACTTTGGGCCCAACCTAAAGGTAATATACTATACAACCAAACTCGCTTATGTTGCTACTATGATCCAATCATGTAGATTGCATTGATTCACCTGTGTGTTTTATCTCCCCCCCCCTTTTCTCTCTAGCTCATTGCTATGCACCCCCCCCCCTTTTCTCTCTAGCTCATTGCTATGCACCCCACTCCTGAGGTTGGGCCCAACCTAAAGGTAATATACTATACAACCAAACTCGCTTATGTTGCTACTATGATCCAATCATGTAGATTGCATTGATTCACCTGTGTGTTTTATCCATTCCCCCCCCCCTTTTCTCTCTAGCTCATTGCTATGCACCCCACTCCTGATGACTGGCTTTAAACGCCAAGAAACGCGTCGAGTCCATGCTCAGGGATGCCAAGATCAAGCTTGCCCAAATATGTGTTTTTTCATCATTTTTTTCATATCTATTAATTTTATTGTATAATCATGTCTACTGTATCTATATGTCAATTTATGGTGATTGCTTTTAATGGTCATGCCCTGGATTTTGAATATTTATTATATCAATGTTATTATGACTACATGTATTATGCCTTTGATTGCATGATCTCTGTATTATATATTATGATACAAATTACAATATTGTTTACATTTGACTCCTTCAATATCTTTTGTGGATTGATCACCAAGCAATTTCTTGGAGATCTCCCTGATGGGACTGTGATAGATTCTTTATAGATTCTGTTGATATCCTCAATAACTTTACAAACCTGTCCATGCCCCATTTAAAGTCCCAATGGCCCATTTTTTCTTGTTCTCTATTAACCACTTGCTTACTGGGCACATATACCCCCCCTCCTGCCCAGGTGAAATTTCAGCTTCCGGCACTGCATCGCTTTAACTGACAATTGCGCGGTCATGCGACGTGGCTCCCAAACAAAATTTACGTCCTTTTTTCCCCACAAGTAGAGCTTTATTTTGGTGGTATTTGATCGCCTGTGTGGTTTTTATTTTTTGCGCTATAAACAAAAAAGAGCGACAATTTTGGAAAAAAATACAATATTTTTTTACTTGTTGCTATAATAAATATCCCAATTTAAAAAAAAAAAAATTATTGGTACTGCGACGTTATGGCGGACACATCGGACACTTTTGACACATTTTTGGCGCCATTTACATTTATACTGCGATCAGTGCTATAAATATGCACTAATTACTGTATACATGTGACTGGCATTGAAGGGGTTAACACTAGGGGGTGAGGAAGGGGTTAAATGTATCCTAGGTGTGTTCTAACTGTGGGGGAGGGGGGGTGACCGATCTGTGTCCCTATGTACAAGGGACACAGATCGGTCTCCTCCTCTCCAGAGACAGGACGCTGTCTCTGTGTAAAAACGGCAATGAGAGGTGATCTGTGAGATCATCTCTCATTCGCCGCACAGATCGCATCGCAAACGGCCACTCTGATTGGCCGTTCGCCGCGATCTGTGATTGGCTGTGTCCAAGGGACACGGCCAACACAGGGCTTCCCCGCAGTGCGCTCTACTGTAGAGCGCGCGCTGGGAACGCCCAAAGGGGCTGCCGTCTTTTGACGGCACGTTGGATATTCAGACCCGCGCTGTAGCCGTCATTCGGCTATACCGCGGGTCTGAAGTGGTTAATACAAGGATGGGGGCACGGTCAAGGTGGGTTTGGTTCCCAAACAGATCACTTTTTTTTTTTTTACAAACGAAAATTTCTTATTAAGCGCCTGGAGTTTTGTCTCAAATCCATTTCTGGTACAACCAAACCTATTATAATCAAAAGCACCGGGATAGCGATGGGTGCCAAGTTTGCACCCTCGGTAGCGAATGCCTTTATGGCACAGTGGGAGGAGAGTGTGATCTACTCCAATACCCCGACTGAATTGATTTTCTATAAACGGTACATAGATGATGTGCTGATAGTCTGGAATGGTACCCAAGATACATTATGAAGCTTAACATCAACAATAAGAACATTAAGCTGATATATAAGTGACAAATCGGTGAATTTTTTGGATTTAGAGATCATGTTACTACACAACAAACTTACTTTAAAAACATAGACACCAGAGAGCTGCGGTGGCTCAACACGATTGGCACTGCGCTGACAAGCCGTTCACCTCTGCAGCCAAGGGTTCGGATCCCGGTCTCGGCTGCATGTGAATTGAGTTTGGTGGTCTCAGCCCGGCTCCCGGTGGGTGTGCTATGCGAGGTAAGCCTGCGCTTAGTACGCCCACCCCCTTCCCACAAAACCACCACACTTACACGCACTCGAAATTGGGTTAACATGCACGCACTTTGGCCACGCAGGCTTTAAAAAAAAAGAGAGGCGAAGGACTAACAGGGCTGGCTGAGCGGGCTAGATCCTCTCACTCCCTCATAGGGGAGTCCCTCTGCCCTGTTGGGCTTCAAAGCGGAGCAGGTATGGCGGGCTGTGTGGGAGGACCCCTCACATGCCCCACACCCGCCATTGCCACCAGGGGGCATGGAGAAAGATGGCAGATTGCCTCTGGGGGAGGCCTGCCTACTCCCAACTCCTGCAGTCCGGCTCCTCTCTCGAGCACAAAATACACTTTAGAAAAGAAAAAAAAAAACATAGACACCAATAGTTATTCATCTTTGAACAGCTGCCACTGTCATGGCGACTGAATATCCCGAAGGGGGCAGATAGTACGTATCAAAAGACCCCATTGATTGAGGGAAGATATTGAAACTCTGGGGGGGGTGGGGGGTGTCCCTCATCGCTAGACTCCAGAATCCAGTTGTGATGACTGTGTTGGGTGGACATGCCACACACAGCCTGGACTCGGAGCTTGCAGAGTATTATAATGAATTGACATTTTGTTTTAGAGGAAAGTCTCATTTCTCCTGTGATTTTTTTTATTTTTTATTATTGTGTGCCGGAGCCTTTTACATGAGCAAATTGTTATTATTCACTATTTGTTTCCTTTTAAAGGAAGAGGGGGGTGAGGGGTAAAGAAGGGAGGATGAGAGAGAAAGGGGGGGGATGAGAGAGGATGAGCATGTATGGGAATGACATCAACGCAGCCCACCCAAGGCAAGTGACCGAAGGCACAGAGCCCAGAAGGAAGGCCGGGGCTTTCGTCCAAAAAAATGGTTCAAAATCTAACCCCCGAAGCTTTCGTCCAAAAAATGGTTCAAAATGAGCAAAATCTGAAATATGGTTTTATTCCCCAAAATGGTCCAAAAATCTAACCCCCGGGGCTTTTGTCCAAAATGGTCCAATATCTAACCCCCAAATACGTAGGGAGAACTAAAAGACCTTTGATGGTTCGAATTAAGGAACATGTCAAAAAACATCATTAAGGGCTTCCCTAAGCACAATGTTCGTAAACACTTCGCAGAGGTACACAAAGACCCGAGGCACTAATCATTTTGGGGTATTGACAAATTCAATGAACCATGGGGGGTGCCTATCTGGTCAGAAGGAATCTCAATGGATTTATTCTCTCCAGACACTTGTGCCGGATGGCTTAAATATTGAGTTCGACATAAATTGTTTTTTGAGTAATTTTTAACCTTTTAATAGCATTTTATTCACCATTATATAATGCCAGATTATGTTATATCTTGATGTGAACATTAATTTGTATTATTGGCATGATGAGGACTGTTAGATGGGGTGATGCGTCGTTCCCGTCACAGTCTATATGATATATCTTATAGTATATACTATTATTTCATATTTATTATGTAATATATCCTTTATATGGTTTTATTCTTTAGTTATTTTCTTACCCTGCACTCATTTTTTGATGCTGTGGTAATATACCAAAATATCTATTTCCATCAGCCCATCCTTCCAATAAAATGTCTGTTGCCATGATGGGAGACTGACTTTCGTCCCAGCGGCTGTAGCTATAAGTTTGTATAGTCCTCTCCTTGTAAATACTGTTTTGCCCGTACACACACAAAAAGTCTGCAAATAAAAAAGGACTGAATTTACAGCCACAAATACTGGAGTATGCCACCCTATTAAAAACTTTAGTAGATTGTAGATTGTTTTCAAACTCTATTGCAATGTCTGAAGCCGCGTACACACGGCAGAGAACCTCGACGGGCAGAACACATCGTTCCGCCCGTCGAGGTTCTCTGCCGGCCGTCGAAATCGGTGACCCGCCCGTCGGGAATGGCAACCAGCCATTCATCCAGGCGGGCCGTCGAGCAAAAAGAGAGCCTGCTCTCTTTTCGCTCGACGGGATTCCCGACGGGCGGGGCGAGCCAGAAGCGTACACACGGCCGAGGTCCTCGCTGGAATGCAGCTTCCAGCGAGGTTCTCGCTGGTTTCCAGCGAGAACCTCAGTCGTGTGTACGCCGCCTTACAGTTTTTTTCAGATCAGCTCAGGTTCCTAAAGTGGAGACTGCTACCCCCGAGGTTTGGTAGCAATGATGATTCAATATCTGCCCGGATGCAGAAGCTAAGGGAGCGGGTGAGAAGCGGATCAGGTTTGACAGTACGAATGCCGGATAACCTTATCGGGGTGCGTCAGTCACCAGTGACAACACGGGAGGAGAGGAAAAATTGGGGAAGATGGGTACCTAAGGACCCTGGGACTATGACGTGGTGCTGATCAAGTGTAACAAAACACTTAAAATAAAGTCATTTTTATTGAGTTGATACAAAGGCATAAAAATAAAAACCATCCATAGATAAATATATCACGGGCTTCAACAAAATGCAAAAGCTCTTGGTAGTTCTGGTTCAGCCAACATGTTTCGCTCTTTGATGAGCTTCTTCAAAGGCTTGGAACTAACTGCACTGTATTGAAAGAAATCGATATACAGGAAGGTTCAAGGAAAAAAAGTACAACAATTTAGAACAATATATTAAATAAGGTGGGATGAGGTGCTTTAATTTTGAGTAACTGTAAGTCCACACTTAATTGTAATTTGCTATCCCCGGGATTTACCAACCCATCACCTCCCAGTGGACACAGTACATTCTCAAACTACAATTCTTGATCACTAGTCAGTATCTATTCATATACTGTATGCATATTTAAATTGTGTCAATCTTCACTCAGCATTTCATTACTACACCCCAAATCCTGTCCCCCCCTTCCCCTCTGTCTCCCTTCTTGTTCCTCTTCTTTCCTTTTTCGACTAATTTCCAATAAATATGGCCAGTTATTGTGGTAACGCTTTCGAGGGTTTAATGGATCAGATCCATAAATCCCAGAACAAGGCCAGTGGTGGTCTCACCATGGACCGCTTCTTCTCGAGACCCCAGCGAATGCTCGAGAGGAAGTCCCGCCTTTTCTGGAATAAATGTTATTTTTCGAAATACGCTGAAGATAACATCACTTCATGGGGTTTCCTTTGTTTGTGTTTTTTTTCCCCTTCTTTTTTCCCTCCCCCCTCCCCCTCCCCTGACCCTCCCCCAGTCACTCACCACTTCCTTCCCCCCTCCTCCCTCCCCCCCTTCTTTTTTTACTCACATGTATAGATTCTCCTCCCCCTCCTCCCCTCTGATACATTATTTATACATCAGTGCTGTATATCCTTACCAATAGGTCCGTCCCAAGAAACCATCTTGACCTAGCCGTGAGGTACTTACCCATTGCCTGGCTTGGACCTTCTTGGGGTCATAGGACTCTGTGCCTTTAGGTAGGCGACATGTTCGACGAAATTCCCCCGTTATGATTAATATTGGCATCCAGGGGCTATCTCCCATATACCCCTTGGTAGCAAACGATGTATTGTGTTTTTTAATGTTTTATTTTTGTCTTGTATTATATTTTAGACTGTCTCCTGACGAAGCAAAATCAAATTCGCGAAACTAGTAGAGACTAGAGACTGCCTGTCTCATGACTCAAATTTCCTCACCGATATTCCCCCCTTTTCAATAGAAGGGATTGCACGACAGGTGACCTGATTGTGGTCAAATGTGTTTGTATTGTATTTTAATGTTATGTATTTTTTATCTTGTTTGATGTTTTCATGTGAATAAATTTTCTACAATTTACCCAATGTGATTTATTCTGGTTGTTGGCAACCAATATACATAGTACCGGTATAGTCCTCCCCGCCCACCTTTTCCTGTTGGAGCCTCGGGGTTCGTGGGGAATCCCTGAGTCCCCTAAATCTATATTAGAATACTAGGACGATGGTACACCCCCTATTGAATTGTATTTCCTCAATTATAAAAGGTTAAATCATATTATCACTCCATGGGGTTTGAGAATTCAGATTTTCCCAACATTACATAATGTGAGCTCTGAGTATAAGGCAGACTGGGAGGCCAGTCTACAGAATTGCTCCACCCGACTGATGGAGCTGCTGTGTAAACATTACACAGCTGACTTAACCACTCTCGACAGTGAGATAGAAAAACTCTATGACGAAAACAGCAGCATCATCCATGACGAGCACTTTTCAACTAGGGAAATTGCCCTCAAAAGTGATCTTGAAAACTATGTTGCAACACTACTCAAAAACAAAGAACAAAAATTTGTGAGAGATAAGCTATCATACGACAACAACCAGGCTTATAATTGGGGGTCATTCCCCAAAGATAGAAGAGGTGGTAACAGAACCAACAAAAACCACAAGCCGATAGAGACCTCCACCAAAGCTACAGACTCGGATTCCTCTCTCTCTGCCGCCACATCCGTTCCACCGGAAGATCAAACCCGGATCACCAAGACCCATGGTATCTTCCACCCCAAACCTGGCAAAGCCAGGGGCAAAACAAGCACACAAAAACAAGCACCTAGGGCGCAGATCAACACCAAAGCAGCAGCAGCCGCAAAAAAACTATCAAGTGGTACAGTCGTAGCTGTGGATTCATCAACTGGCCCAATTCAGGGCAACTTTTCTAATATTCCACCTGAGAGTTCTCTAGCAACCAATTCCAGCCAAGCCGCTTTGCAGCTGATTTTTCGTCTTGGTCATACCCAGTCTCAACCAGTAACGAATCCAAAAAAACTCTAAGGGCCCTTTCACACTAGCGGACGAACGGTCTGCTCATTACAAGTCCGTTTACGGACTTGTAATGGGCCCCTATGGGAGCGGATCCGTTAGCGGATGATATATCCGCTAACGTCCGCTAGATCCGCATCCGTTTTTGCGGACGGAAGAATGTCCTATTTTTCTTCTGTCCGGCCAAACGGAACGGATGCAAACGGACAGACGGTCCGTTTCCATCCGACTTCCCATAGGGGAGAGCGGAGGAGAGACGGGGCGGTCCCTGCACAGTGTGCGGGGACCGCCCCGTCCGCCGACAGCTGAGCGGAGCCCCCCCCGCTGAGCTGACGGGCACACGGAGCGGACCGAAAAACGGTCCGCTCCGTGTGAAAGGACCCTAAACAACACCTTGACCAAATCGGAGACATCCACCAGTAGTTTTGAGGTAATCAATTTATCTTTGTTTGAGCTAACAGCTGATCAGACCTCAGTCCTTCAACATGGCTTAACGTTCTGCCCAGTACAAGGAAAAGACTATTTCGGGTTAATTAAAGATGTCAACCTCTTTTCTCGTAAATGAATGCTTCGGTACTATCCACTGACCTCAACAATCCATTATGGAAGGAAATGACGCTTAAAGACATTCAGGCTTTAGAGGAACTTATGGGATGAAGGAGGCATAAACGAGACTGATCTTCTTGAAGCTGATCATCTTGATTCAACCCAATCTGCAGATGTTAGTCATCCAGGGTTTCATCATATTGAAAATGCTCCCCCTCAAATCACACCTCAACCAATCGAATACAAACCGAAATCTAAAATGTTTCCCACACTTCAAGGAAATCCAAGTGTTTGGTTATTTACAAACCAAGTGTCCATAGAGATCTCCCAGACCAAAATGGTCTAACCCTTCACATCCAAACCTAACAGCCAACCAGAAGCAGTCTTTGACAGCATTACAGAACAACGACGCCATTGTCATAAAACCATCTGACAAAGGTGGCAACATAGTAATAATGGACAGAAACAAGTATGAACAGATGGTTCTAAAGCTGTTACAAAACAAAAAATGGTACCGGAAAGTATCAGAGACACATCTCAAGTTAACTGTTAACCGCTATAAACATCTGACAGTTGGTGCCTATCACAAAGGTGCAATCTCCAAATCCACTTGGGAATTCTTGAACACTAGCTGCCCTCGCACTCCCACTCCCACTCTCTATGCCTTACCGAAAATACATAAAAATCCCACAGACCCACCGGGCAGACCAATTGCATCAGGCAATGGCTCCCTAACCGAACGAGCCAGTAAATTGGTAGATGACCACCTGAGGGCTCATGTGGCAAATCTGGCGTCCTACCTTCAAGACACCAGCGACCTTCTTCGAGCCCTAGATGGTATAAATGTCCCCAAAGGGTCCTGGCTGGTCTCCCTGGATGTGGAGGCGTTATACAACTCCATCCCCCATCACTTGGGGGTAAAGATTGTTGAGGGTTTCATTTCTGAAGGCAGTGATGTCTCTTCACCTTATAACCAATTTATCCTACGCTTACTGGATTTCACTTTATCCAATAACATCTTCCTTATTTGATGGCTCCCACTAACTCCAGGTACAGGGTGTAGCCATGGGGACTAAATGTGCCCCAACCTATGCTAACCTGTACCTGGGGGGGTGGGAGAAGACTTTATTCCATCAGGAAAATATGCAAACATACCTGGATCAGATACCTCTATGGAGAAGATTCATAGATGATGTTTTCTTTATATGGACTGGTTCCCATTCGGACCTCCTGGCCTTCATGGACAATCTCAAGATCAATGACTATAACCTTACTTTCACTTTTGAAACTAGCCAAACCAGTCTCAGTTTCCTTGACATCAGGAGTACCGTTGATGAAGACAGAAACATAGGCACATCCTTGTTCCGTAAGCCCCTTGCGGGGAACTCCCTGCTGCACGCGGATAGTTCACATCCCAAATCATTGATATCCAGCATACTCTATGGTCAATATTTGCGGCTACGCCGCAACTGCAGTGACAAATCCAAGTTCGAAAAGGAAGCCAACGTTTTGCAGTCACGCTTTCGTGAGCGTGGCTATAGCAACAAATGTTTAAAACGGGCCTATTCACGGGCCAAATTACAAGATCGCAAAAAACTTCTTCACGATCCTAAATCCAGGAATACGTCTAATTACCCGTTTCTCAAGGCACCACCAACAAGTACGAAAAATCCTGCAAAAATATTGGTACCTCCTTCAAAGCGATGAAAACGTCGCCAAACATCTCAGACTATCCTGAAATCACATTCAGAAGATCGCAATCATTGCGCGACAAATTGGTCCACAGTCACCACCACTCTTGTAACCGGTCAAACAAAACTTCATTGGTCACCAGGGCATGTCACAATTGCCCGTTTTGTAGATACGTCCATTCAGCGACTACCTTAATGCTCCCCAATGGTCGCATCCACAAACCACTATTCGCAGCAACCTGTCAATCGGTGGGTATTGTGTACATAATGCAAGGTGAATGTCAAGCCTTCTACATTGGCAAGACCAAACGTCCCTTCTACCACAAAATACGTGACCATGTAGCATTAATTACTAAAAAGAAAATGGAGAGCCCTATCAGCCTCCATGTAGGTCTCCACCATAACTTTGACAGTTCTAAAATGAAATTCTTCGCTTTGGGACATTCACCAATTATCCGCTTTAAAACCTCCAGGCCTAAATGAAGCTTTCAGCTTCAAACACTTTTTATAAATTATTTGTATTCTATTATCCCCCCCCCCCCCCCCTTATTTTATCTTTTTACTCTGTTAGCCATTTTCTCTCTTTTTTTCTTAACCACTTCAGACCCGCGCTACCGTCAAATGACGGCACCAGCGCGGGTCTGAATATCCAACATGCCGTCTTTTGACGGCCGCCCCTTTGGGCGTTCCCAGCGCGCGCTGTAGAGCACGCTGCGGGGAAGCCCTGTGTTGGCCGTGTCCCTTGGACACAGCCAATCACAGATCGCGGCGAACGGCCAGTCAGAGTGGCCGTTTGCGATGCGATCTGTGGGCGAACGAGAGATGATCTCATAGATCATCTCTCATTGCCGTTTTACACAGAGACAGCGTCCTGTCTCTGGAGAGGAGGAGACCGATCTGTGTTCCTTGTACATAGGGACACAGATCGGTCACCCCCCCCCAGTCACCCCCCCCTCCCCCCACAGTTAGAACACACCTAGGATACACATTTAACCCCTTCCTCACCCCCTAGTGTTAACCCCTTCAATGCCAGTCACATTTATACTGTAATTAGTGCATATTTATAGCACTGATCGCAGTATAAATGTGAATGGCGCCAAAAATGTGTCAAAAGTGTCCGCCATAACGTCGCAGTACCAATAAAAATCGCAGATCGCTGCCATTTCTAGTAAAAAAAAAAATAATAAAAAATAATATTTCTCTCCCCTATTTTGTAAGGGCTATAACTTTTGCGCAAACCAGTCGCTTATTGCGATTTTTTTTTTTTTTTTTACCAAAAATATGTAGAAGAATACGTATCGCCCTAAAATGAGAAAAAAAAATTGTTTTGTTTTTTTTAAATTGGGATATTTATTATAGCAACAAGTAAAAAATATTGGCCCAGATTCACAGAGCGATTACGCCTGTCTAACTGGTGTTAGACAGAAGTAATTTCAAATTTTGCGCGCCGTATCCCTAGTTTGAATCCTCAAACCATGATACGGCGGCTTCGGGCTTCGATCCGAGAGGCTTACGTCTTCGTAAGCCTTCGGATCTACGCTGCGATATTTTTGCGGCCGCTGGGAGGAGTCCGCGTCGTTTTCAGCGTCGGGATATGCAAATGACTTTTTACGGCGATCCACGAAGATACGAGTGGTCTTCGCAATCGCTTACGTCATTTTTTTGCTACGTACTGTTAGACCAGCTATTTGCTGGTCTAACGGTGCGTAGCCCATGTTAAGTATGGCCGTCGTTCCCGCGTCAAATTTAATTTTTTTTTTTTTACGCAACTCGTTCGGGAATAGGAATGTCCGTAAACGACGCTACTCAAACAACGAATGACGTAACGACGTGATTTCGCGCAATGCACGGCGGGAAATTTCTGAACGGAGCATGCGCAGTTCGATCGCCGCGGGAACGCGCCTATTTTAAATGCTTCACGCCCCCTACTTGCGTAGATGGCTTGCGCCGGGAGAAATACACTACGCCGCCGTCGTTTACTGGACAAAATCTACCGGGATTCCACGTAGAGCCAGGTGAAATACGGCGGCGTCGAGTATTTCTGATACTCTACGCGAATCTAATTGTATGTGAATCTGGGCCATTGTATTTTTCTTCAAAATTGTCGCTCTTTTTTGTTTATAGCGCAAAAAATAAAAACCGCACAGGCGATCAAATACCACCAAAAGAAAGCTCTACTTGTGAGGAAAAAAGGACGTAAATTTTGTTTGGGAGCCACGTCACACGAATTGTCAGTTAAAGCGACGCAGTGCCGGAAGCTGAAATTTCACCTGGGCAGGAGGGGGGTGTATGTGCCCAGTAAGCAAGTGGTTAATTAATGATTGCTTGTATTATCTGTGTATTTTTTGACAATTATTTGCCCTTACATTATCGCCAATATGGATTCTGTTTCGAATTCAATACCGCTGATTTAACAATTTCCCTTATGTGGCAGCAGATGTCGCCCTCCCCTCCCCTCCCCTTCTCCATTTCCCTATTTATCCAATGATTCACCATACCAACCATTTATGTATATAATTGATGTATTCACATCTTTTCTTTTGATTTGAATCCAACCTCCTCCAGCAGCCCTTTTTTTCCCAGATGTCTGTTTTTCCCCACTCGGTCCTATTTGAACCACAGGGACAAAGGGGACCGCTCCCTCGAGAACAGGATTTAATTGGGATCCTGGTCCATTGTAGCGGTCTTTTGTTTTTTGTTACTCCCCGCCCATTTACTTCCCCTCCTCTGCCCTTGTGTTTTTTCGTCCAATCACCACCCCTTGAGCATTCACTATGCCAAAATATGGGATCCTTTCCCTTTAGCAACATGGAGGCAGGCGCCTCTCCAGCACTGAGACGCCTCTTAGCCGAGTTGAGCGGCGCTGCGCAAGCTGGGCATCCGCCAGTCACTCCGACGTGATTGGTCGATAGCCGAGGGCAATTGAGTGGCAGTGGTATGACGCGGCGAGTCATGTGTCCCCGCAGCGGCGACGTCATTGCCGACGTCAGCCGCTTGTTGCTCTATTTAAAGTTTTTAGTACTGCCGATATCTCGGGCACCACCTTTTGGATTCCTCCAGCATCACAGCTGTTAGACGGCCTCGTTTTTACCTCGTCCAGGTAATAAAACCCTCCCATCCTGGTTAACCCTTACCAGGAGTAGTTAGTCTCCCTACCTTAGTGCATCCTGATGCACTCTTGCTATTACCCTACGACTGTCTGTAAATTTACCAAGTTTTACCAATGGATGGATCTTAAATCTTCCTTCACCCTTCAGAGAACTTCTCCCCTCTCCTTTCGGAATACCTGACCAGCAGGTTATATTTGATTTTTCTCCTTCCAGGAAATATTTAGGGATTATCCCTACATTTTGAAGTCTCACTTAACTAATCAGGACCTAACTGCCTGACCAATCAACGTGATCCTATTGTCTCCACGATCACAGGTAATTATCCTTCACAAACCTCCATTGCTAAGCTAGAATTTCTAGTCCCTATTTTTCTCTCTACCTTCAAACTTTAAACCATTTAATCCCATTGGCCTTTTATATATTGTGGTTCCTGGACCAATTTCTACAGCATCTGGATGACCCCCCCCCCCCCTCGGTGTCTGGGGCTGTCCCTCATCGGCCTTGGTGTCTTCAATCCATCCCACCAAGGGCTTCTCTTTCCAACATCTCGTTTGTGAATCCTGGTGAGTCACCCACACCCCCCCCCCCCACCTCATCCCCTCCCCCCATCTGTCAGCGCCTCTCCCCCTTCCCCCCCCTCCTGTTCCTCCCCCTCCTTCTCCCCCCCCCCCAGCCCTGCCTAAGCATAATATAATTCATGAAATTGTTGTAATACTGAACCTATTATGTATCCCCCCCCCTTTTTTTTATGTAAGATTATTTACTATATTGTTCTAAATTGTTGTACTTTTTTCCTTGAACCTTCCTGTATATCAATTTCTTTCAATACAGTGTAGTTAGTTCCAAGCCTTTGAAGAAGCTCATCAAAGAGCGAAACATGTCGGCTGAACCAGTACTACCAAGAGCTTTTGCATTTTGTTGAAGCCCGTGATATATTTATCTATGGATAGTTTTTATTTTTATGCCTTTGTATCAACTCAATAAAAAATTACTTTATTTTAACAGTGTTTTGTTACACTTGATCAGCACTGCTTCATAGTCCCAGGGTCCTTAGGTACCCATCTTCCCCAATGTTTCCTTTATTTACGTACATGGGATAAGGTGCTTTATTTTGAGTAACTAGTCCACACTTAATTGTAACGGGAGGAAAGGGCCATACCCTTCAGACCGGCAGATAACGTTGGGTGTTTCGAGGCTTTAGGAGCATCTGGCGGGGGGTTACTGCAGTCTATCCTGTGTCGTGTGGATATAGCTCCATTTAATCGGGATATCATGGAAGACTGTAAATTGGATCAAGATGGCTTGGTAACTGCTGGATTCATTTGTTGCCTACGAACAGATACACCAGCCGCTCGGAGACAGCAGACCATTCTGAAAGTGTTAGCTCCAAACCTCCCAGAATCACTCGTGATGGATAGGGAGGAAGCTACGGAGGTCCTGACTCGACTGCTAGAAGACAAGGAGAAACTCAGGGATCAATCATGGTTCGTAGATGGGGTGCAGTATATAGAGTAACTGCCGGACACCAGCCCTGGGCACGACTTGAAAGATTATTACTAAGGATACAGGCTGGAAGAAGGATCTCAATGTGGGAGATACGCTGCAATACATTCACTTCACCGCAAAGCATACTGTGAATAGATATCGAACACGATCTCTGAGCATAATCCTATTGACCCTTGTATCTTTTGCGGTGAGAGGGTCCATGTCAGCTTCCAAAATCACCCGCATAGCCACTGACCTCCAACAGTTCATCCCCAATGCAAGCGAGATCATTAAAGCTACTGATCTAGCTCTCACCTGGGCCAATTTTGGGGTGCATGTGGATGACTCTTATGCCCGGCATCATGAGACTTTGGTTGCAAGCTGTCCCAGCACCGGCCATCCTACTGAGAGTTCTTCTATCGCAGGCCTCGGGATCCGGGTTAACATCTCTGGACGTTATAGCTTGCGCGCTACATGAGCATAGAGAATTCCCCTGGCCACTCCTAGCCCGTATGTACCCTGAGGAATGAGCTGCAGCTGGGAAAGTTATGGTGATAGTTGGGAAAAACCCATACTTCGGGTACCGGAGGGATCTTCAGAACGCGCGTTCAACCCAGTTCAAGCGCCTGTCATCTTTCTGCGGGAAACTTTTAATTGCCATGGGTGACAGGACTCTAGATGGTATTAAATGAGAAAAGATTGGGAATAGGAAGGGGAAGAAAAAGTAAGCCAAGGGAGAAAGGAGGAAGAAAAAAAGTGGGGATTGAGGATACAAAGGGATAGCACTCACATGGGCCACATCCGTGTATATAGTAGGGAAAGAACAATAGCTACAGGTAGGTATTGATGGTCGGACTTTGAGGCCAAGGAAGTATGTTAAAAATTCAAATTTTAATATCATCAATATAATACATAGACCAACATCTATGTTTCCAACTCCTTCACCGGGTTCCTCAACTGAGATCTCTTCTTGCTCTTCCTCTATTTTTCCTAAGACAGACTCCAAACCTACGACAAATCATCTTAGAATCAGCCCAGGTACTAGCTAAAACACATAACGCTAACCAACCTGGAGCTATTCCTAAGGATATTAGAAAATGGACGGATTGATCACTTCTTTACACCCCTAGCAAGAACTGTTGATAATGATAAAGAAGCCATTGATGCTCTCAATATACAGAGACCACCTCATCTTACCCTTTCGAGACCCCCGATAGTGACCAACGATAATCTTGAATTGGAAATTATTAATTTGTCCTCATATGCATTAAACCAGTCCGAGGAGGAACTCCTTAGCCTGGGTTTAAATTTTTGCCCCAATCAGGTCACTAACAAGTTTGACCTCATCAAAGACCTTTACCTATTTGCCAGAAAATTTACTCTTAAATTTATGTACGATAAAGAAAGAAAGGACAAAACAGACAGATTATGAACCAGGAAATTTGGAAAAACTTCACGGTAGCGGATTTCCGCTCCTTTAAAAACCCTTATCTCATTATTGGATGAAAATGAGGGATCTATTGACCATGAGGATACATCTGAAACATATGAAACAAGGGGGGAAAGAGTACAACTATCCATATATAAACAAGATATTGAGATATTGGAAAAAGCCGTTAAGAAGAAGTCACTTAACTTCCCTTTACTTCATACGAACTCCAATATATGGGCATTCCTTATCCAAACGATCAAGGAAATGGAATCTCTTCCTCTTGTTAGACTCGAAAATCAAAAATTTAGCTCCACGCACTATTTGGATTTGGATGCACTAAGTAAAAATGTAGAAGTTATCGTTAAACCGTCGGATAAGGGTGGGAACGTGGTAATCATGAACGACTTGGACTATAGAAACATGTGTTGGGACATATTAAAATATCGTACTTGGTACATACCAATTAATGAAGAGGTCATTATTAAATTCAATCAACAATTCAATGACATACAACTAGCTTTGTTTGATGGTTCCATCACTAAATCCATCTTTGATGGTATTCAAGTCCCACACCCCAGAACACCCACGTTCTACGCACTACCCAAAAAAGCATACAAATCTAACACACCCCCCAGGATGCCCTATAGTATCCGGAGAGGGCTCCAAGACGGAACGAACGAGCAAATTCATTAATCAATATCTTAGACCCCATGTAACTTCATTGCCCTCCTATATTCAGGATACACCTGATTTATTGAGGACCCTTGACGGTCTTGCTGTACCGCCTGGATGCCTTTTAGTTTCTATAGATGTAGAGGCCCTTTACTCCTCAATTCCCCATATTAAGGGTTTACAGGTGATCTCTACCTTTCTAGCAGAAAAGGGACCAAAGTTGGACAAACTAAATGGGTTTGTACTGAAAACCCTATCTCATATTCTTACCAAGAATGTCTTTTCTTTCGATGGGTCCTGTCATGATCCATGCCATGGCTTTGGTCACCTGCTGGTGGCACTGTTTCTCCCGGCAACAGGGGTGCAGTTCTGATGTCCACCAGCGGGCGTCTCCCATGGGATGGACTCCTCTCTAATTGGGATGAACTGCTACAGGTATATAAGCCTGCCCTGCACTACAATTCAGTGCTTCAGTATTTTGCCTGTCAGCCCTGTTCCAGTCTGTTCGGATACCTGTTACCAGTTTGTTTCTTGATTTGCTCCCATTGACCCAGGCTTGTACCTTTTGGACTCTGCTGTTTTCTTCTATCCCTGATCCAGGCTTGAACCTTGGACTTGCTTGTCTCTCATCCCTGAATTACCTGCTATCTACGCTTGGATTTCATGTATATATTTGTTTATTAGTTTGGGTGGCTTGATGGTTGCTGTGTTTGTAGATTGCGGTTTGTTTTGTGGATTTTCTGTTTTGCATGTGTACCTCTAATTTAATTAAATACATATTGTTTATTTACCTCT
Source organism: Rana kukunoris (assembly GCA_029574335.1). NCBI lineage: Eukaryota > Metazoa > Chordata > Amphibia > Anura > Ranidae > Rana > Rana kukunoris. The sequence continues at coordinate 5,809,628 of CM056049.1, read as the reverse complement.
GTGCCTATTTTCCTTAGAGCAGCCCACTGACCTGCTAGCTAATATTGGATGCCTGTGTAGACATCCCCTGACAGGTCCCACCTCCTCCAGGTACAGGGAGTCGCAATGGGCATATCACGTGCGCCATCTTATGCAAACCTGTACCTGGGGGGGGGGGGGTGGGAACGGGATCCTTTTTCCTCTGATCATACTAACAAATTTACTTTTGTCAATACTATGCTGGTTTCGTTATATTGACGACGTATTTCTGCTATGGACAGGAACAGTGGAGGGTCTCAATGCCTTTATGCAACACTTGGATTTGAATAGCTATAATCTTAAGTTTACCATGAGCTTCAGAGACTCAGCTATTGCTTTCCTTGACATTTTAATATATGTCTATGAAACAAATAACATTCAAACCTCACTATACCGAAAGCCAACTGCTGGGAATACCCTTCTACATGCAGCTAGCTTAATAGAACTGCCAGCTTATAGTAGATGCCTCCAAATACACCGGACAAAATCAATTATGGATTCAGAAGTCCAAAAAGGAGGAATTAAAAATGTTACAAATATTCATATTATGGAAATATATATATATATATATATATATATATATATATATATATATATATATATATGATATATATATATAATATATATATCTTTTTTTATTATATAAAAATATTTATATATTTTATATATTTAAAATGATATCTTTTTTTTATTATTGTTATATATAAAAAAATATGTATATCTTCTATATATATTATAATAATAAAACAGAAAATAAAGGAAAAGGAAAAAGGAAAAGGAAAAAGGAAAAGGAAAAAGGAAAAGGAAAAAGGAAAAGGAAAAAAGAGAATAATAAAAAAAAAGAAGAAGATATAATAATTTCCCCCTCCCGCCACCATCTGGTGCTTCTCTGGGCTCTCCCGTGCCATCGGAGAAACGATCTTCCCGGGCCGGATTGGAGGCATAGAGATGACTGGTGATCTCTATGATCGTCGGAGGCCCGTGCGCGATGTGATGACGTCACACCCGGGTACCGGAATGTAAACAAAGCCGCAATCGCGGCTAAAAGCACGAGATCCGTTATTTATTTTTTTACGATCTAATGCTTTCCAGCCTGGAGGAGAGATGTGGGGTCTTATTGACCCCCCCCCCCCCGCATCTCTCCATAAAGAGGACCTGTCACACACTATTCCTATTACAAGGGAAGTGCCAGAAAAATGTATGATTTTTGCATGTAGGAGAGAAGTGCCAGAATAGGCGCGGTATGGAGGTGGTTAAACCTTACAATAGTACAGGTATTACACTTTTTTTTGTCTTTTAAAGCTACAGGTCTTCTAGTACCCACAATAAATCTTGAAATGCCACAGGTATCCCTTTTAAAAGGTAACCCTTTTAAATCCCCCAGGGATTATAGAACCTCTATTACATATAGCAATATCGAAGGCAATATAGTACCCCCATTACATCCTGAAATGCCACAGGCATTATAGTACCTCTAATAAATCTTTCACTGCCACCAGGTACTGTAGTCCCTTTTTTGCCAAGGCTCGGCTTCCACTAGTGCGACTTATGTGACTTGGGACTGCAAAGTCGCATGACAAGTCATTCCCCCATAATTTCCAATGAGTACCGCTCATGACCAGGGCTGTCTTAATGAGAGGGCACACATGGGCACTGCCCAGGGGTCCCAGCTGCATTGGGGGGCCCTGCACTTTCCCCAAAGCAGCTGGTCCTCAAGTCCACGCTGCCCCGTAATTGGGGGCCCCCCATGATGGTACTGAGAGTGATAGATACACAGGGGAGGCAGTTTGCCTCCTACCCACTTGATGTCCGTTTATCTGCACAGTCATCATTGTAGGGGGCCCCAGAGCATTACTTTGCCCAGGGGCCCATGATGCTATTAAGAGGGCCCTGCTGACAGTCTGTTCCTCTTTGGAGAGAAGACAAGCTTGCCCAGGCTAAACAGTCTCTCAACAGGTGCGCTAGATGGAGTAGCAGCATTGTAACGTAGCAAAATGTTCTTGATGAGAGAAAATCCACACAGAGAGTCAACATTTTGTGCTGAAGATCTTATATAGTCTGCCACCTGGTTTTCTGCTAAAGAGGTTGTTTCCTCCTCAAAGGAAAATAAATCGTTCTCTTTGGCTGAATCTGTGTGATGTTGTTGTGTAGATGTGCTGTTGTTACCTTGTTGTGGTTCTTCAAGGACAATTCTTCGGCACTCTGCCAGCAAACTTGCCTTAGCCTTATCCTTTAACTCCTGTGACCGTGTCACGATCCGTATCGTGACAGACAGCGAGGCGTGGCCGTGATCCAGGTGGCTTTGGATGGGCTTGAACCCAGGACCTCACCCTTGCTGTTCCAATGCTTTACCTCTGAGCCACTTCTCAATTGGGGATTTCTGGTTGCTTTCCAGCTATGGTGGTGCTGAATGTACTCGTCACCATTAGGTGGATCTCATTACATTCTACACCTGATTATCTTGCTTCAGCTGACGCAGCTTACCCAATTAGCCAGCGTATAAAGCCCTGCCTCACTTTGAGAGCAGGGTCAGTTCATTGTTATTGATCTCCCTGTCTGTACCTGTATAGATCTTCAGCTCCTAGACTGACCCCGGCTTTTGACCTTTTGCTTTGTACCTTGGATTGCTGCTATCTCCTGTCCTTTGACCCCGGCCTGTACCTTCGGACTTCCTCTACCATCTCCAGCCCTTGTCCCACAGCTTGTGCCCCGGACTTGTCTTTGGTTCCTGTTTGTTTGGACACCTGCGAAGGACCTACGGGGCTGGCTGGGTGGGCAAGACCCCCTCACTCCCTCACAGGTGGTGTCCCTCTGCCCCGTTGGGCCCCAGTCGGGCTCCCAAGTGGAGCAGGTAGGGCGGGGTGAGTGGGAGGCCCCCCTCACACCCGCCATTGCCACCGGGGGCATGGAGAAGGATGGCGATTGCCTCCGGGGGTAGAGTCTGGCTACTCCCAACTCCTGCAGTCCAGCTCCTCTCTCTTCACGCACAAAAATACACTTTAAAAAAAGTAAAAAATAAATAAAGTCACTTAAAGTGAAGTGTATACCTATAAACAGCGCTGTGACATGTACAAATCACAAAAAATTAAAAGACAATAAAAGTGTAAAATAAACTACCAACATAAATTAATAATGTAGGCAATAAATTAAACAATGAACCCGTGCACAAAAAAAGAGTGAATAAATGAAGAAAAGAATGTTCATATGTTTCAGATAATCAATCTTCAAAAACTCTTCCACCACACCTCCAGTGTTCAGTGCATCCGTCACCCGTCAGAGTGCTCACTCACCAAATAAAGATGCCGCACACTCTCGTGTGCAAGCAAATCAGCTTGCAACAACCAATCTCTTCAAATTCACGATCCAGAGATGATCCACGCCATTCCACATAAAGTGAGATAAAAATGAAGCACAATAGTGTAATACCGTAAAACCAATTTAATACACTAAAATAAACAAAGTTACACTCACAAACGCCCGTGTAAAAATGGCATGAAATCACATCACTTGTCCAGGTAACACTTCCAAACGCACAGAGTGACAGGCCTTTATTGGTTGGCAATTCGGTCACGGCGGACCCCCACTAAACTATGTAAAGTCTCACCGCTCCGCAGTTTACATCTGGTGGAAAGGTTGCTAGGTGGATAAGTTAAAAACGTGGAAGTACAGCAAACAAACTCCAAACGCCACTCAGGATGCTCAAAATAGTGTCACGTTAGTTCAAACACTCTCACTTAGGCCACGCCCCGACATGTTTCGTGGTGCCTGATGCTTCCTTTTCGGGGTTCCCCTCTACCCCCCCCTCCCCCTAGGTCCTAAAAAAAGGTTGGGGTTGATGGTGATTGGGCCCTGGCATTGGTACCAATATTGGTTCTCCTGTTGTGGAGGCCGATTAGGAGGATCATCCCATCCATATTGATAATATGGACGTGGTGATTGCTGATATTGATTTGGCTGATAATCATTTCTCTCCTGTCGGTATGGTCCAGGTGACTCATACTGGGGTCCATGTTGAATATCTTTAAATGGAGGCTCCTTAGTCTGCTTTTGGTGTGAGGATCCTTGTTGAGGTCTCTTTATAGTTCCTTTCTTCTCATGAGGTTTTGTTCCTTCTTTCTTTGGAACAGATGGACCTGGTTGTTCGTCAGGTACATCATCCCCACTCTCATTCTCAAATTCTATGTTGCTCTGCCATGCATACATTTTATTTTAGCATCAGGCACCAAGTACCACCAGGGAATGGGACAGGAATGGCCCACCATATCCTCCCAACAGGAATACTGGTTACCACCAAAAAGACGAAGAGGCTGCAGAGCCGGAAAACGCAAACAATCCAAAGAAAAGAATGAGAAAAACCTAAATACAGGAATTTATAATTTGAGTAAAGTAATTTTGAGCCAGAAAGAATTGAATATTTTAAACACGGGCCTTAAATGTGCACCAAGGAAGACCATGAATAAATTTGATGTCTATATTGATACACACAAGTTCATTAGAACGCTCAATATGAAAAAATATTTGAGTCATCCTGTTGAAAGCATGAGAAAGAGCACACTTAATACTCTGTTCAACCCTCAGAACTCTAATAACCATCACATAGAAATTTTCAAACAATTAGTGTTGCATGATATAAAGCAGTGTTTTTCAACTCCAGTCCTCAAGGCACACCAACAGGTCATGTTTTTAGGCTTTCCATTATTTTGCACAGGTGATTTGATCAGTTTCACTGCCTTAGTAAATCACCACAGCCAGTTCATCTGAGGGAAATCCTGAAAACTTGACCTGCTGGTGTGCCTTGAGGACTGGAGTTGAAAAACACTGATATAGAGGAACTCCCACAAACAAAGAGGGTTAACCCGGACCATATTAAGGAAGGCATTAAGGCTCTTGAGAACAATAAAGAAATTATTGTTCGACCAGCGGATAAGGGGGGAGGGGTCGTAGTATTGGACAAATCCTTTTATCTGGACCGATTAACTTTATTGTTGGGGGATCGGACCACCTACAAACGTTTGGGATTAGACCCTACTGAAGCTTATAAACAACAGCTCGACTCCCTTGTCAATTTGGGGCTTTCAAATTAAAGCCCTTAAATGCAAAAGAGGAAGCCTATTTAGCACCATCTGTATGTCAGATTACGGTGATATATACATTACCCAAGATACATAAACATTCTACAGTACCCCCAGCATGGCCTATTGTGAATGGAATAGGATCTGTGACTGCTAGGTTGGGAGAGTACCTTGATAAGTATCTGCAACCCAGTGTACGGGAAACAAAAGCCTACTTGAGGGACACTACTGATTTATTGGTATCTTTGGAAAATTTGAATATTCACCCAGATTCTGAAATTGTCATGGTAACAGCGGATGTAGCATCCTTGTACACCATCATTCAGCATGAGGATGCTGCACTGGCACTCAATTGGGCACTCAGTAAAAGAGATGACATCCCTTACGCTCAGAAAAAGTTTTTGGACAGGCTCTCGAATTCTGTATGACGCATAACTATTTTTGGTTCAACGGGTTCTACTTCTCACAACAGGTTGGCGTGGCAATGAGGGCAAAATATGCCCCCAGCCTAGCCAACCTGTTTATGGCTGAGTGGGAGAATAGGTGCATTTTTAGGACTCGCAAACCCCAGTTAATTTTTTACCGTAGGTTTATCGATGACCTCCTAATCATAGGGAAGGTCCGGATGCCAATTGGGTTTATAATCCCACCCAGCCACCTCCTTCTCAATTTCATGGTAGCACTAACTATTCTAAACCTCCCAATCCTCCTGGTCCACAGTCTTCAGTCGATCTGTCAAGTTGGGGTTTTCACAAACCACCCCATGGTTTAAAAAGATTAGGCGAAAGAGGAGAGGAACCAGAGGGGGGAGGCAGAGCAGAACTACCAAAGCGGCCAAAAATGTGAAACTAGGTCAGGGTATTTTTAATCTCAGTTCCAAAGTTCTAACGGATTCTGAGAAATTTATTTTGGATCAGGGGCTTAAATTTGCCCCACCAAAACATCTTAATAAATTCCATACCTATATGGACGTACATAAATTTATCAGAAAATTAAATATTAAAAAGGTACATGGCCACTAATACTTTTGCTAATCAGACCCCTGTGAATAAGTACACACATTCCGGTCTATCAAATGCATCCCTTTTCAATCCCCCTGGTCAATTAGCTCCCTCCCTGAAGGTGTTTCGCGACATTGTGTTAAGAGATCTTGACCAACTAGAGCTTAAAAAGGCTCGTCTTAATAAAAATATGCAGGAGGGACTAGACCAATTATGTAAGGATAAGGAGCTGGTCGTTAGACCGGCCGATAAAGGGGGGGGGGATAGTTGTGCTTGATCGTGTGGATTACCTTAAGGGTCCTTTCACAGGTCCGTTCCGTTCGTCCGTTTTTTGGACGTCCGGTAACGGACCTCAATGCTTCCCTATGGGAGCGGATCCGTTAGCGGATGATGCATCCGCTAACATCCGCTAGATCCGCATCCGTTTTTGCGGACGGAAGACTGTCCTATTTTTCTTCCGTCCGCCCAAACGGATCGGATGAAGATGGACAGACGGTCCGTTTCCATCTGACTCCCCATAGGGGAGAGCGGAGGAGAGACGGGGCGGTCCCTGCACAGTGTGCGGGGACCGCCCCGTCCGCCGACAGCTGAGCGGAGACCCCCCGTTGAGCTGACGGACACACGGAGCGGACCGAAAAACGGTCCGCTCCGTGTGAAAGGACCCTAAGGAGATGTATAATAGTGTTGCTCACGAATATTCGCATTGCGAATATTCGGCACTAATATTGCATATTCGAGTAATCGCGCAATATCTCGAATATCGCGCCGAATATTCGCAATGTCGAATATTCGGATTTTTCTAAAAAAAAAATTAACACAGATCACATGCTAGTGATCTCCATCGACGTGTAAAAGCAATGGTGGTATGATTAGAGAGACCCTGGGCCGAGTAGCGCATGCGATCCTTTTATGCTACCGAATATTCGCAATGCGAATATTCGGCAATAGGAATATTGCGCGATTATTTTCTCCGCCCTTCATTGGCATCAGAGCCAATCAGAGTTCCATTTCCACAGGTGTCAGAGGTTAGCAACCTCCACATCAACCAATAGGAACCTGCCTCACGACCATTATATAAACTAAGTCCCAGCATGTGCTCATTGCAGATTCACAAGGTGGATATAGAGGGAGAAGTGTTTCTGTGCTCTGTGATATATTGCATCAGCATTGCAGTGCCTTTCAGTTCTGTGCTCCTGTTCAGTGTTCAGTTCATTTGAGTATTAGCAGCTGCTAGTGCTTATATTTCTAAACTGCTTTTTTAAAAGCAAGAAGATACCAAACAGCTTTTTTTAAAGCTACTATTTGTGTGTTTGTGTTCCAGTTTCATTTAGTGTTAGATAGATAGGGTTGAGTGTACTTGTACACCTCTGTAAGCTAGCTAGCTTCGTTTACTGTGTTTATTTAGTTATCTGTTTTATAAAAAAAAAAAAAAAAAGTTATTTTTAGTTTATTCAGATCTCTGGCTCTGCTGTGTTAGCAGAGTCACTGTTCTATCTATATTAGTTTGTTTATTGCTTTTATTCTTTGCCCAGTCAGTTTTTGTCTGTTGTCTGTCAGTCAGTTAGTTTAAAAAAAAAAAAAAAAATTAAAAAAATTTACCTTTTGTTTAAGTGTTGTTTAGTGGCATAGCTACTAGGTGTTTGTCTGCGTGCCTGTTTTTTCTTTTATCACATTTACCCCCCCCCCCCCCAATAAAGTTTACCCACCCCCCCATATCAGCATGAGCAGCATCCGTGGCCGTGGTCGTGGCAGCAGGGGTAGGGGAGTTACTCCCAGTGCTGGGTCGCTGCCAGCACGGGGTACCTCTCGCGCCCCTACTACTGGTAGAGGATCGGGTGGAAGGGGAGTCCGCCTCATCCGGGAGTTTTTCACTTCGGGCAGCCGCCCGATATTGCCTTCCCAGGCTCCAGCAGTGGTGGAGTACATGGGGCACAGCAGTGCCACTGAGTCATCACCAGTAGCCACACCAAGTAGCACCACCACCATCAGTACACCGTTGCCTTTAGTACCCAGCCCCAGCCCCCAAGAGTCCAGCCTCATGCTGTTTGAGGGTGAAGGTGAGATGGATATCTTGGGGGAGGCCCTCGATCATGCAGACATAGATTTATGTGCTGATGGTCAGGACCTTTTTGAAGGGTTAATGGAGGAGGAGGAGGATGGGGTACCGGCTGTCAGTAGCCCAGAGACCTCCCTTCATGGTGGTGCTGGTGGTTTTCTGCAGGAAACACCAGCACCTAGTCAGACCCATGCGTCTGTGAGGGGACATCGGAGCCAGGCTAGCGGCTCCATGTCAGATGTCTCCTTCAGACCACCACATGTCAGCCCTGGGTCTGACATATCTGGGGGCGAAGAGGAGGGTGACCCAACATGGGTGCCACCTGCCTCGTCGGTTCACAGCATCAGTGACGACGAGGAAGGTAGGCACCCTGGGAAAACGGTGTGCCAGGTCACCAGGGAGACCAGCGTCAGGGTCTCCACTGGTGATGGCAGCAGGAGGTGGCAGCAGCAGCAGCAGGCAGCTCCACCTGTGCGCACCGAGTCCCAGCAGGTGGAAGTCAGCGTCACCCCATCTGACAGGAGGGCGGCGCTGAAGTCACCTGTCTGGGCCTACTTCACCTTGGTAGCAGATAACCCGACAGTAGCCATCTGCCAGCTCTGTCGTGCCAAGGTGAAGAGAGGGAAGTGCTTGGCTCGGGTGGGTACCACGGCACTCAACCAGCACCTGAGGATTAACCACTGGCAGGAGCATGACCAGATGAAGCGTGGTGGTGGTGGTAGCAGCGCCACCACCACAAGTGTGCAGGGTACAGCAGCCCCTGCCACAGCTTCATCGGCTACCAGCAGGTCATGCCCCCCCGCTCCCTCTAGTAGAGGTACTGGTACCGGCAGCCAGACCTCCACATCATCACCCTCCTCTTCGGTGTCCCGCACTGCCGTCCGGCGCCGGGCGTCGCTTTCTGACGCCTTTGAACGCAACACTCCCTTCCCCCCTGCAGACCAACGTGTGCGTTCCCTCAATGGGCTCCTGGCAAGGGTTATTGCCCAACATCTGCTTCCCTTTAACATAGTGGACTGCAACCCCTTCAGGCAGATGTTGGAGCAGGCCCAACCCCAATGGCGTGTCCCCAGCCGCCATTTCTTTGCCAGGACTGGTGTCCCTGCCCTACACCAGCACATTGTGCAGAATGTAACCCTGTCGCTGGATCATGCTGTCAGCAACAGGGTGCATCTGACAATGGATGGCTGGACCAGCAGGCATGGGCAGGGGCGCTACATAAGCTTCACGGCCCATTGGGTTTCCCTCCGAGGCGCCAGGGAGGGATTGGCGGCATCTGATTTTGTGGTGCCGCCCCGGGGTGTCCAGGGGAGAACTGCTGGTCTCCCTCAAGCCACTGTCTCCGCAGCTGCTGAGCCTCCCAGCAAGCGCCCCCGTAGCTATTCAAGTGTGGGGCACGTGCGCTGTCAGGCCGTGCTCCAGCTTGTTAGTTTAGGGGAACGGAGACACACTGGACGAGAAGTGCTGAGCGCACTTCAGGCTCAGGTCCAGAAGTGGCTGACACCCCGAAGGCTCCAAGCAGGTATGGTTGTCTGTGACAATGGCAGCAACCTCCTCTCCGCCCTCCAGGCTGACAGTCTGACACACGTGCCCTGTCTGGCACATGTCCTCAACCTAGTGGTGCAGAAGTTCCTGCGCACCTATCCCGGGTTGAGTGACATTGTGCTAAGGGTACGCAGGATTGCCAGCCACTTCAGGCGCTCCCCAACCGCTACCGCGTCCCTGTCAAAGTTGCAGCGGGACAACAGCCTGCCCCTTCACAGGCTGATTGTGGACAGTGTGACGCGGTGGAACTCCAGCCTCTACATGCTGGAGAGGTTGTGGGAGCAGCGAAGGGCGGTGAAGGAGTACCTGCTGGAGCAAGGCACTGGCGGGCCATCACAACACACACTCCCGTACATCACCAGTCTGGAGTGGGGGCAGATACACCAGGTCTGCCATGTGTTGGCCCCTTTTGAGCAGGCGACCAAGATGGTGAGCAGGGAGCATGTCGGCCTTAACGACGTGCTCCCTATAGTGTTCCTGCTGGACAGGGCACTAGATCGCCTGCTCGAAGCTGGGGAGAGTCCTTGGTGGAGCAGGAGGAGGCAACACTGCTCCACCAAGACCAGGCCCAGGACAAGGAGGAGGAGGAGGATCATGATGATGATCAGGAGGTGACTGGTGGCGTCCTGGAGTCAGGGCCTGGTCAGGAGGGAGAGCCGGTGTTGGGGGCACCGATAGTCCGGGGGTTTGGCATGACTGACCGCGAACAGCAGAGCCTCCATGACGAGGAAGCGGACGTCATGGACCCAGGCAGCCATGAGGAGTCACAACGGGCTGTGCTCTTCCCCATGGCTGCCCACATGCTGAGATGCCTCAGGAGGGACCCCCGGGTTAAAGCCATCAAGGAGAGGGATGAGTTTTGGCTGGCCACCCTTGTAGATCCCAGATTTAAGGGGAAACTGGAGCAGTTCCTCCCAGCCAGACGGAGGCAGCCCCGGATGGAGGAACTGCAGGCATGCCTAGTCAGCCGGTTGGAGCAGGCAACTCCCCGGCCTCCAGTTGTCCCCCCTCATCTCACCCAGCAGGTGGCTGCACCCAGCAGCAACATCAGCAGCCGAGCAGGGGACCTAATGGGTGAGATGAGGATGTTCATGCAAACTGAGCGACCCAGTACCAGCAGCAGCAGCAGGCACCACCAGCGGCTGGCCCACATGGTGGCAGACTACATGGGGTCCGTCAGTGCTTCTGACAGTATGAGCACCGACGACCCCATGGAGTACTGGGTTGCCAGATTGGACACCTGCCGCGAGCTCGCTCAGTATGCGCTGGAGTTATTGTCTTGCCCCCCTCCAGCGTACTATCTGAGCGGACATTCAGCGCGGCAGGTGGGGTGGTCACGGACAAGAGGACCCATCTGTCCACAGACTCCGTGGACAGACTCACATTCATCAAAATGAATGAGTCCTGGATCGGCGGTGACTTTCATGCACCCGCCGTCGGTTCAGGGCGCTGAATGGTCCCTTGTCAGTTAGCAATACCTCTCCTATCTCTTTATACCAGGGGTGTCAAACTCAATTTCATCGTGGTCCGCATCAGCATTATGGTTGCCCTCAAAAGGGCCGGTTATATCTGTAATATATGTCCAGCGCATCCCCTCCCCTTACATTAGATGTCAAAGGCCACCCCACCATCCTACCCCACCATCAGAAGTGGAGTTCCCCCTCTCCCTTACATCACAGTACATCCCCCTTTCCTTATGCTGCTGCTGGGAAGAAGTTGGATATTTTTTTTTTTTTGAAAAGCCTGTGGCGTGCAAAACACAACCCAAAAACTCCACATATGCACATATTTACCCTCCTGGCAGATGGTCGTCACAGGCTCCTGCTCCTCTTCTAAATCCTCGCATTGACAAGGAGGTTGGGTGGGGGGAAGTTGCAGGTCCTCAGGAGCTGGGGGTGGTAAATGGGAGGGCCCTGGCTGCTCCTCATCCCTCTCCTCCTCCTCTTCTTCCTCCTCCTCCTCCTCCTCCTCCTCCTCGGACTGTCGCCTTGTGCGCTTGGGGCGCACAGATGGTAGAGGAGCTCCTATAATAACACAATGTTCATATATGTAAAAATGATTTCTAATAACGTATGCAAATTCTGTGTACTCTGCTGTAAATTATTACAAATGTATTTATATAGACAGTTAACCAATGGGATAATGTTACATTAAAGGGTCTTCCTGGCACTACAGGTGACTGAGTGTGAGCTGGGCTCCCATTATGGTAAAATGAGCTGTTTGTGTTTCCTTTGTATTATTGTGATGATCTCATGTTAAAAAAAGGGCCTGATGGAGTACAAGGGATTACAATGATAACCCCACGCCTAGCACAGGAATTCAGTGGTAATTCAGTTATAAAATACCACCCCTTTCCCTTTAACCCACCACACCACCACTTTAATTCCATGGTTTAAGTTGATGGAATAATGATAGAAAAGGGGGAGAAGGTTTCAATTCCCCCTTTTCTCATGGGAAAGCAGCAGGACTTACTTCATAAAATTAGTAGTGACGGTTTAAAGTTCCCCTTTTAGGAACCTAATAGGACTCTTTCGGTGTAAGCTGGTCCCCACGTGGCCTAGTTAGCTGGAAAATGTATTTTTCCCGGTTTATTGGTGAGCACAAGGTGATCACGCAGCCTACACATGCTTTTCCCACTCTTTTTAGGCCTGTGGGCCTGGTACCAGTTGTTTCTGGAAAAATACTGTGTTAGTTAGGGGTATATAAGTAGGGTTCCGTCAGCCTTGCTCTCAGTCGCCTCGGTAGACAGGACTGTGGTGTTCACCAACCCCCACCCCTTTTTTCTTTTCTTTTTGTCGTGGCTGCTAATTATGTGGGATGGTCACCTTAGTTTAAAAAAAAAAAAAAATTATACTGAGGGGGACAAATCTGTTTAGTTTAGTTGTTGTTGGATACATTTTTAAGTTGGAATATATTTATGTACAGCCCGAGTCGTAGTGACGAGTAGTGACTAGGCTGTTTATTAAGTTATTAAAGTATTTATTTAAAATATATGCCTGAAATCCATTAATAAAACACCCTCGGCCAGTATTAGTCCATTAATGGTGTGTCTTGTTTATTTAGTTTAATTATAGTTAATAAGTGTTCCTGTCTGCTGTCCCATGTCTTATTTCAACAGTACTATGAATACCTTGGGTGGTGGTGATATATGTTACCACAACATGGCGTCTGGGTTAACAACATCTGCCCTAAGGTTAATTACATATGACCTTACATAACTGTCACCAATAACTTACCTGGATGAAATTCATCGCGGATGTTTGTGACCCGGTCCATGTGGCGCCTCTTCAGGTCCGACCATTTTTTGAGAATGGCCATGTGGTCATGTGACCCGCCATGAAACTCCTCTAATTCCTCCATTACGGACTGGACGAGTTTCTGCTTTTCCTGCTGGCACCTCATTAGGTCGTAACCATGTTGCAGGAACCTCTGCAAGATGAAGAACAAAGTATATTATAATACTTTTGTTTAAACCCTTAGTGATTAATAAGGCGAGAATGCTTCCAATTGTGGAATACCATACATTTACGTCATATATCCATGACAGTGGTAACATGACAGATTTTATATGTTGTCATTTCGGTCACCACCTTTTTTGAATAAATATAGCAACCATTATCATTTGCATAATTATGTATATATGAGTAACATCACAGGATACACGTATAGGGGAGAAATGTGTTGCTATTTATCTGATCCGCTATAATTATTTTTTGACCCTTACACTGGCCCTGTACAATAGATTATTTTTCATCCCTATCTTTACATATGAACAATAATATGTTTGTTTCTTTTTACTTTTGGATGAAAAGGGAGAACTCTGTGGACTGTGATGTAAAGGGAGAACTCTGTGGACTGTGATGTAAAAGGGAGAACTCTGTGGACTGTGATGTAAAAGGGAGAACTCTGTGGACTGTGATGTAAAAGGGAGAACTCTGTGGACTGTGATGTAAAAGGGAGAACTCTGTGGACTGTGATGTAAAAGGGAGAACTCTGTGGACTCTCATGTAAAAGGGAGAACTCTGTGGACTCTCATGTAAAAGGGAGAACTCTGTGGACTCTCATGTAAAAGGGAGAACTCTGTGGACTCTCATGTAAAAGGGAGAACTCTGTGGACTCTCATGTAAAAGGGAGAACTCTGTGGACTCTCATGTAAAAGGGAGAACTCTGTGGACTCTCATGTAAAAGGGAGAACTCTGTGGACTCTCATGTAAAAGGGAGAACTCTGTGGACTCTCATGTAAAAGGGAGAACTCTGTGGACTCTCATGTAAAAGGGAGAACTCTGTGGACCCTCATGTAAAAGGGAGAACTCTGTGGACCCTCATGTAAAAGGGAGAACTCTGTGGACTCTCATGTAAAAGGGAGAACTCTGTGGACTCTCATGTAAAAGGGAGAACTCTGTGGACTCTCATGTAAAAGGGAGAACTCTGTGGACTCTCATGTAAAAGGGAGAACTCTGTGGACTCATGTAAAGGTAGAACTCTGTGGACTCTAATGTAAAAGGGGAACTCTGTGTATTCTAATGTAAAGGGAGAACTCTGTGGACTGTGATGTAAAAGGGAGAACTCTGTGGACTGTGATGTAAAGGGAGAACTCTGTGGACTGCGATGTAAAGGGAGAACTCTGTGGACTGTGATGTAAAGGGAGAACTCTGTGGACACTGATGTTAAGGGAGAACTCTGTGGACTATGATGTAAAGGGAGAACTGTGCGGACTATGATGTAAAGGGAGAACTCTGTGGACTGCGATGTAAAGGGAGAACTCTGTGGACTGCTATGTAAAGGGAGAACTCTGTGGACTGTGATGTAAAGGGAGAACTCTGTGGACACTGATGTTAAGGGAGAACTCTGTGGACTATGATGTAAAGGGAGAACTCTGTGGACTATGATGTAAAGGGAGAACTCTGTGGACACTGATGTTAAGGGAGAACTCTGTGGACTATGATGTAAAGGGAGAACTCTGTGTACACTGATGTTAAGGGAGAACTCTGTGGACTATTATGTAAAGGGAGAACTCTGTGGACTCTGATGTAAAGGGAGAACTCTGTGGACTCTGATGTAAAAGGGGAAGTCTGTGGATCCTGATGTAAAAGGGGAAGTCTGTGGACTCTGATGTAAAGAGGAACTTTTGTGATTAATTGCATATGGTTAGAAATGTTATTTAATAGCGACATCTATGCAAACTAAGACAAAATATTGCTGTGCGACGCTGAAGAGTTCGGTTTTGAAATGAACAAAAGGTGGCAACCCTGGGCATGCTGGGAGTTGTAGTTTAGTAACCGCTGGAGACACACTGTTTGGGAAATACTAATATCTGATCTTGCATCCTAACTTTTTAACTAGTCTAAAATGCAGTTAGAGATAATGAAATAACAAGTGTTGAAATTACTTACAGTAATCAGCAGGTTTTCCTCACTGGAAGAAAAATTACTCCACACCATGTTAGCTTCGCAGGGCAGCAGTAGATTCGCAGGGCAGCACTACTAGCAGCAATCCGAATACACAGTCACTCACACTGGCAATGGCAAACTTCCAGGAAATGATCGCCTATTTTCGCGACCACGTGTTGTCCGCGTGCATGCCCATGCGCGATCGAGAATTTCGCAATTAATTTCGCATTTGCGAAATTTCGCGTTAGCGAAATTTCGCAATGTTATTTTGGATGAAATATCACAAATATTCGAAATTTTCGAATATTTCTCGAATATTATTCAATATATTCGCGAAATATTGCGAAAGCGAATATGGCTTATTCTGCTCAACACTAATGTATAACATCGTTGGTGATTCTAACACATACACCTTATTGCCGTCCGATGCTAAAAATAAATATAAACGTGAATTGGAAGGCTTGGTTGCAAAGGGGTTTTACATAGGGATCCTTACAGCTAAGGAGAGGTTATACCTGATCCCCCAGGCCCTTCGTACCCCTACTATCTACTATCTGCCCAAACTACACAAGGACCCTGTCTGCCCACCAGGGCGTCCTATTGTCAGTGGCATTGACTCGGTGACGTCTCGGGTGGGCAGGTATGTGGACTTCTTTCTCCAGCCATTGGTTAAGAAGATTCCGTCCTATGTAAGAGACTCAAGGCATATTATTAATTTACTATCTAGTTTTTCCCCCAAAGATGGAATGTGGATGGCTACTATTGATGTCACCTCATTATATACCATCATCCCTCATCAGTTAGGGTTTGATGCAGTCCAATTTTACTTGGCTCGTGATTCAGGGCTTCCTGCCGACCAAGTGGACTTTATTTTGACACTTCTAAAATTTGCCACCTCCTCAAACTATTTTTGGTTTGAGGGGAAATTTTACAAGCAAGAGACGGGCGTGGCTATGGGGGCTAAATATGCCCCCAGCCTAGCCAATCTTTTTATGGCTAAATGGGAGGAGGATGTCATCTATAGTGCCGAAGTGCCAGAGTTAACCCTTTGGGCGAGGTACATTGATGACATCCTCCTCCTATGGGACAGCCCCCTTGAAGGATTGGAGAGATGTATATGTGAATTAAGTCTTAACCAAAGGGGTATAAAGTTGAAATTTGAGGTTAGCCAATCTGAGATACACTACCTCGATCTCAACATACGTATCAGAGGCAACGAATTTAACACCTCCACCTTTTTTAAGGTGACAGATCGTAATTCGTTCATACCATTGAAAAGTTGTCATCACAACCAGTGGCTCAAAGCGGTCCCTAACAGCCAATATTTAAGACTCCGTAGGAATTGCTCGGATCCCTTGGAATTTTCTGAACAAGCTAGGATCCTGACCGGCAGGTTCTTAGAAAAAAGGTTACGATAGGGATTTCCTTACAGAGACCCTGGATAATGTTAGTTCTACTGCCCGATCTGACCTTCTGAGAGAAAAACCACCAGGTGAACGGGATCTTTACCCGAGTGGTGTACCCTTTATCACCCCTTATTCCATTCAGCATGGCAGTGTTAAACAGTTGATCGGGAAACATTGGCATCTGGTGAAGAATGACCCCGCACTTAGGGATCTTCTACCCGATAGACCTAGGGTCATTTTTAAGGGTGCCCCATCCCTTAGGAATCGTATAGCACCCAATGTTCTGAATCCACCTTGTAACAATGTAACATTCTTTGATCAATTAACTGGTTTCTATAAGTGTAGACACTGCCGAGTGTGCTCTTTGAATTGTATTACAAATAGACGCACCACTGCTTTTGTCTCCACTGTAACTGGGGTAGAACATTGTATTAAGCCCTTTATAACTTGTGCAACCACTGGGGTAGTTTATCTGCTCCAGTGTCCATGTGGCCTTCAGTATGTGGGCAGGACCAAGCGACCCTTGCAGGTCCGCTAAATGAGCAGATCACCAACATACTCACAGGTTTTAAAAAACATTCGGTATCTAAACATTATCTTTTGAAACATAATCAGGACCCATCTAAAACATTATTTTTAGGTATAGATAAATTTAAGCTTAATTGGAGAGGCAGTTCTCTTGTTAGAGAAATCTCTAAGTTGGAGATGTCCTGGATCCATCGTTATGTTAATGTTATACGCCCTATGGGCTTAATATAGATACCGATGTTAATGCTTTTATCAATAATGCGTGACAGTATATTTGTGTTCAAAAGCCTTGGCCTGGTACACCGGGATGGATTTAAATTTTAAATTTAAATTGTATTATTATTATTATTATTTTTTTAATTATTATTCAATGGGCCAGATTCAGGTAGATGCGCGCATATTTTCGCCAGTGTATCGCTGCGCTGACGCAAACTAGCGAGTGAAGTACAGTATTCACCAAGCGCCTGTCCGTTACTTTGCGCCGGAGTAACGGAAATGCGCTGGCGTAACCCGACGCAAGTGGAAATGGGTGTGATCATATGTAAATGATGGGCGGAGCCCAGCGCAGAGGCTTACGTTCAGCGCATCATCCACGGAGCATGCGCAGTGAGTGAGGCTTCACTCGGCCCCCTGTGCGCATGCTCACAACTTCCCTCGGCACCACTTCACAGTAAACGTCAGCGCAATGTGTTCCGTTGTGCATTTAAAAGCGCTAGCGGAAGCGCCATGCCGGTGCAAAAGTATTTCCGTTTCCCCCCACCCCAGGGAAGTTACTTTTGCAAAGAGATGGCTGCTCCCGCTCCCCCCAAAGAGAGGAGGAACCTCAATTTCAATTCACAGGAGGTCTCTGTTATAATCTCGGCTATGGAGACTTTTAATGACTTCCTCCACGGCAATAAAAAGTCGGAAGACCAGCCGGGATAGGAAGCAAGCCATCCTGGAGACCATTGCTGGCAGGGAGAATGTGTTGGGGTACTCCACCCAGACTGCTGGCGATATACAAAAAAAATGACCTGAGGCGCAAAGTCCGTGGCAAGGTGGCCACCATCAGGAGGCATGAGAGGGGCACGGGTGGTGGACCCCCATGTGCGGTCAGCCTGACCACGGAGGAGGAGGTGGTCGCCCGCTGCCTGGACAGGGAGCAGTTGGGGGGGGGTCCCTGGATATGACTCCATGGAGGAAGGCTCCAGGACAGGTAAGTGATTTTTACCCCCTTTTTGGTGTGTTGCATGAGGCGGGGGAGGGTACATGTGCCAAGTGTGTGGGACCACCCAACATGTGTCTGCTTTGTGTCATCCACAGATGACGGTGCTGGGCCATCATCTGTTGGCGGCCAGTCCACCCCATCCCCCCAACGGCATCCTGTGCCCGAGCCCCTGGGTGGTGAAGAGACCGAGGTGGAGGAGGAGAGTGCCCACACCTCACCTGCAGAGGTGGTTGAGGAGCAGCCTGTTGTGGCAGAGCAGGACATTATTTTATTTTTGGAGGAGTCCTCTTCTGCAGGGCCGTCTATAATACCCTCCCCCATCCTAGGAAGCCCCTCAAGGGCGACTCCATCCCCCCGGGGACAACCATCTCCTGGCCCCAGGAAGGCCACCCGTAAGACCAGGGGGGTGTCTGATCTGGTCCAGGACCAGGTGGCGAGGGATCACGCCAGGCAGACCCAGCAAATGGGGGACATAGTTGGGCACCTGGACAGAGTGGCTGACAACCTGTGCTCCGTGGCCCAGATATCCAATGCAGTGCAGGATGTCAGCTGCAACTGCGCTGCAGTGGTGACCAGTCTGGGGGAGGTGCAGGGTGATATAAGGCACCTAACTGCAGCCGTCCAGGCAAACACTGCTGCCATCCGGGACCAGGGGAGGCAGAGTCGGCGGGCCCAACAATATCAGGTCACCCGGCAGCTCAGAATGCAGGCCCAGCAGCTGAGGATGCAGGCCCAGACCAACTCGTACCTCGGCCGGATAGCCATGGCCTTGGAGGGCATGCAGGCCACACCTGCCAGGAGTGGCCCACCCGGGGATCAGCCACCTCCAGATGCCCCCCCCACCCCCACCTACTCCATCCAGGCAGCTGAGGAGCCAGAGAGAGGCCACCAGAAGGAGCCCCCGGCATCCCAGATGATTTTTTTTTATTTTTATTTTTATTAATGCTCACGATATGACATTTTTATTTTATTCTTAATGCTCAGGACATGAGATGTTTATTTTATTCTTAATGCTCAGGTTATGAGCTTTTTTATTTGTGATTATGCTCAGGATATGAGCTTTTTTTTTTTATTGATACTGCACACGTTGCAGTGTGAATGGTGTGTGAATGTGAGGGGGTGGCACTCCTGCCAGTAAGGGGTGTCACCCTCGGCCGTGGTGGAGAAGTTATCCCCACGGCTGTGTGAATGACGTGTGAAAGGTGTATGAATGGACAGCGACATCGTTGGGGCCTTGACGCTGGCGTTGCTGCTCCCAAGTCCTACATGTTGGACTTGGGCTAATCCAATGTGATGTGGATGTGGTGTGTGTGATCTAGGGACATCAGTGGTGTGCATGCATGTATTGTCCGTGTGATCACTGTATTTGTTTAGTGTCCAAAGATGCCTACGTCGAGGACCCTCCTAACTGCTCTTCCATCAGCTGAATGGGTCTCCTCTGGCAGGGGGGGGCTGTCTGGTTGGGGGGTCAGGTCATCACGTATGTCAATCTGCAGGCCTTTTCTCATGGCAAAGTTGTGCAGAATGCAACATGCACCGATGATCTGACACACAAAGGTAGGGGAATACAATAGGGCACCCCCAGACTTATCCAGGCATCGGAAACGGGACTTCAGGAGCCCAAATGTTTGTTCCACCACTGCACGGGTTTTGATGTGTGCTTCATTGTATTTTCTCTCTCCTCTGGTTTGGGGGTTCCGGAAAGGAGTCATGAGATGGGGTCCCAGTGCATATGCAGAGTCACCTGTAAGGGAAAAGACAGGAGGATGTTAGTCATGCATGTGGCCCTTGTGATGTGTGCATCATGGGAGGGGATAGTCATGCCTACCACCCATGTCACTCACCAACCAGCCAGCTGTCCCCATACACGTTCTGTTCGAATTCCATTCAGATGGGGCTCTGATTGTATATGAAGCCGTCATGGCTGGACCCGGGGTGTTTGGCACGGACGTGCCATATGAGGCGTTGGGCATCAGCTATCACCTGTACGTTGATGGAATGCCAATGCTTCCGATTGCGGTATATGTGCTCTGTGGCACTGGGGGGCTGTAGGGCCACATGTGTGCAATCAATGGCCCCCACAGTGCGTGGGAATCTGGCAATGCTGTAGAAATCTGTCATTGCCTTCAGCCAAAGCTCCTCAGTGGTGGGTCTGATGAAGTGGTGGGACATGCGTCTGAGGATTGCAGGGACAACCTGGTGCACACATCTGCTCACGGAGGACTGTGACATCCCAGCCACCACTCCACTTGTACGCTGGAATGATCCACTTGCAAGGAAATGGAGTGTTGCCAGTACCTTCACCAGTGGCTGCACTGCTTGTGAGCGTTGTGTCTTGCTGGTAATGTCATCCTGCAGGGTTGTGGTTAGTTCAAGTATTGCATCAGGGCTGAATCTGAAGAGGCGTTACACCTCCTCATCACCCATGCCAAAGAGGCTCATGCGTGTGCGGTATATCCTCTCACGTGCCCGCCTCCTTCATTCCGGGGGACCCAGTACTAGTGCTAGGACCGCGACTGCCCCTGGCATGTTGGCACACAGAGGTGTTGTCCTTGCACGTGTGGTTGTTCAGCTTGCTAGTTTTGTCGCTAAGTAGCTGCTCTCCTGCTGACCTGTGACCATCTGGAGTAAAGATAAAGCAGCTATTTGTAGAAATAACTTTGCGCTAGCCGTTCCACATACGCGCAGCGCATGTAGCCAGCGTATGATGCTAATCCGTTCGCGAATCGGGAAATCTCCCTCATTTGCATATTTGCATGGCAAATCAATAGGCGCGACGGATGCGACAAGCGAAAATTAGCGCTTACGATACTCTGGCGAGGGAAAGTTAAGCCGATCGGAGAAAGCCCGTTTTCTGTCGCATCTAGTTTGGTGGGTACGGCCACATAGATACAACATCTTTACAGTTACGCGGCGCATATCGATTTACTCCAGCGCAAGTCTTGCTGAATCTGGCCCTATGTCTTCTTGTAGATTTGAAATTAACCCTTTAAGGCAAAAAGAAAGATATAATGAAATTATTTCTATAGAATTTATGTATTATATATTATTTTTATAATTTCTGTATTTTTGATTATTTTATCTATGTGGCTTGCGTTCCGTTTGAAATTACAGCCACATTTTTGATAACAACCTCCATTAGTACTAATTATTTAAAATACATTTTTTCTAATGGTTTTCTGTTGTTTTAGGGCGTTGTTTCATCTGATCCCCACTAGGGGGCGCACCCAATTAATCTGATTAACATCGACATTTATATACACATTTTTGGTCTATTTGCTTTATTATTTTTTGTAACGAATTTCTCTCCATGTAATTACGATCTTCTGGCGGGATCCAGTTTCGATCTTATAGCATGGCGAATTATTATGGATGGTATTCGATCTTATTTCGGACTATCGTTTTAACATTTATTATTCGACGCCCATACTCAAGATGGCGTCTTTGGCTTTTCCGGTTCCGGTGACCAGGACGAGGCTTGTATATATATAGCGGTGACTCACTGCAGAGCCCATCCCCATTGACAACGTTAACCTATAACGAAACGCGTATGGGACGTAGGCGTGCAGTGACGTCACCGCGTTCGCGTGAGGAGGAAGGGCTCCTGCTATATGCCGGCCGGCATTTGTTCTTATTGCTACTCTCCATAATTATCTATGTAAGTGGCTTTTCATATCTTTTTAATAAATCGCATTGGTAATGCACTATGTGAGGTCTCCTTTCCCTATTTATGGTTCATCGCTGCCTACATGTTATGCATACCAAACCAACGTGATATTCGGTGAGGCTCCTGAGGATCAGCTGTTCCCTGAGAAGCCGTGTGATTGATTTCTGCGATATACTGCTGTGGATTCTACAGGCTTTCTTATAGCTTATATTTGGTAAGCTCCTGTCCATGTGGTGGTGGTTCACGACTGCCTGAAGTGCACTGGGGTGCTTCCTGTGATACACGAAATAATCTTTAATATTGGACTTTATTTTCACATTTGGAAGTTTTAAGTTGGCGCAAACTTTTTTCTTTTTTATATCTATTTGTGTTAAGTCACGTGATTGCTGCCTTCGCTATATTTGTTTGTTTTTATTTCTTATTTAGGTTAGCGCAATTTTTTTTCTTGTTGTATTTGGGAGGGTTCAATTGACGACGTTAGGATTTTTTTGGACCAGCTTAATGTGAACAATAACAACATTCGATTGGAATACAACATTAGCAAACATCTCATTAATTTCTTAGACGTCACAATAGAGAACTGTGGGAATAGGCTAAAGACTAAAGTATTCTTCAAAACCACGGACCGTAATAGCTATTTATCAATTTCAAAGTGGCCACCATCCATCCTGGATCAAAAATATACCGAAAGGCCAATTTTTGCGTGTCCGACGTAACTGTTCGGATGTGAATGACTACTTTTAACAAGCACGTGAATTGAGGAATAGTGTTGCTCACGAATATTCGTATTGCGAATATTCGGCTCGACTATGGCATATTCGAGTATTCGCGATATATTCCGAATTTCGCGGTGAATATTCGCTATTTCGAATATTCGTATTTTTTCAATTTTTTTTTTAGAACAGATCACATCCTAGAGATCCCCATCGACGTCTAAAAGCATTGCTGGTATGATTAGAGACCTTGGGCCGAGTAGCTGCAGCGATCATTTTATATTGCCGAAAAATCGCAATGCGATTATTCGGCAATAGCGATATCGCGCGATTATTTTCGAGAAATTCGCAATATTGTTTTTAGCTAAAATAACACATATATTCGATTTCAGAGTGTTACTGTCGAAATTCCGCAATCAATTTCTCATTCGCATTTTTGCGAAATTACGATAAAATATCAAGAATATTCTGAGCCAATCAGAGTGCTCCTTCCGCATTTGCCGAATATTCGCAATTATTTTGTATTGTAATATATCACGAATATTCTGAGCCAATCAGAGTGCTCCATTCCGCATTTCTCAAAATTTCGCAATTATTTTGTATTATAAAATATCACGAATATTCTGAGCCAATCAGAGTGCTCCATTCTGCATTTCTCGAAATTTTGCAATTATTTTGTATTATAAAATATCACGAATATTCTGAGCCAATCGGAGTGGTCCTTCAGCATTTCTCGAAATTTCATTCGCAATCGCAATAGCGAAATTTCGCAATCATTTCATTTCCAAAAAATATCGCGAATATTCGCATTTAACGAATATATCTCGAATACTCGACTATATATTCGAGATATATCGCGAAATCGAATATGGCATATTCTGCTCAACACTATTGAGGAATAGATTTGTCCAGAAGGGGTATGATGAATCAAATTTAGATCTAGTCATTCAACAGGTATCCGAGATTCCAAGGGAGCAGGTGATTAAGAATACAAAAGGCACGTGAGATAAATAAGGCTCAACATCAAAATTAGTTTCCTGTCGGGATTTCATTTCCAGTATAAAGAGGTTGAAACTATTTTTCGGAGACATTGGCATATATTGATCAAGGATAGACACTTGTCCAAAATAATTCCGGAAGAACCACGATTCATATACCGAAGGGCCCCCAATTTTGGGGATCGGATTGTACAAAAAATATTGGATCCACCAATTCACCATATTAGGATTGACCTAAAAGGTTTCTTTCCATGTGGGAAGTGTATCTGTTGCCGTACTGTAAAGATTCATAATAGAGGAAAAAATGAAGTAGTCAGCACAGATGGTAAGGTGTTTGATCTAAAGGAATTTACCACCTGCAATTCTTCGTATGTAGTTTACCTATTATGGTGCCCATGTGGGTTACTATATGTTGGAAGAACAAAAAGACTTTTGCGGGTCCGTATAGCTGAACACCTAGCCAACATAAAGAAAGGGTTTGAGGACCACAGTGTTTCTATGCACTTTAAAAAGAAACATCACCAGGATCCCACTCTTGCCCAATTCTGTGGGTTAGACTGCGTCTACTTGGCGTGGAGAGGATCCAACAGAGTCAGGGACCTCTCACAACGTGAGACACAATGGATCTTTTTATTAAAATGTCTCACACCCCGGGGATTGAATATAGAGGTAGACCTCAATTGCTTTATTAGCAACTCATAAATTTGGTGTAAATATATCTCACGAGCCATGTGCCATTTAGGAATATTTTGTGCGACAGGCACTAATACTTTACACTTGGCTAGTCAGTTCATGGTATATAATCTGGAGTTAGAGAACCCTAAATATTGAGGACTAATACTGTTACCTGAGTTTCCTCTTTCTCCATAGTGAGGGATCACACATTTATATATATTTTTATATATTTTATATTTATATACTTTATATTTTTAGATTTTACAAAACATATTTTATCCATGCTTTATATATCATATCATGTTCCTGTGACATATATATATATATATATATGCCTTATATAGTGCAGCATTTAAAGAGGGGGTTCACCCTTAAAACCACTTTCTCCCATCCCATCCAGCATACTGGCATCAGCGCCAGTATACTGTCTTTTTTTTTATTTTTATCGATGTACTTACCTCTTAATAGATAACTTAATTTTAGTCCTACCGCGGGGTATGGCGCCGCTATATCGCGTCACGCCTTCTGAAAACAGCCGACTAGCACTCGGCTGTTCTCGGCGCCTGCGCACAGACCCAGGAGCTGACTGCGCAGGCGCCGTAGACAGCCGAGTCCTATTTCGGCTTTTTTCGGAGGGCGTGACGCGTCTATATACGGCGCCTGCGCAGTCAGCTCCTAGGTCTGTGCTCAGGCGCCGTATAGCGCCGAGAACAGCCGAGCGCTAGTCGGCTGTTTTCGGAAGGCGTGACGCGATATAGCGGCGCCATACCCCGCGGTAGGACGAAAATAAAATTATCTATTAGGAGGTAAGTACATCGATAAAAAAAAAAAAAAAAAAAAAAGACAGCATACTGGCGCTGATGCCAGTGTGCTGGATGGGATGGGAGAAAGTGGTTTTAAGGGTGAACCCCCTCTTTAAAGATATTTGGATGTATAGCATTGACCTGTTTTTAATGTAGCTGTATATTGTATGTTGGGGGCAACTTGGTCACGGGGACACCCGCTTTGATAGTTGTTTAGTGAATGTCACACTGTTAATACCATTTCCCCATTAAGTACAATCATTCTCTCTGCGTAGTCCGGTTTTACACTATGGTGTTTAGGATAACAGCTGAGAGACCTCTTACTTCTACATTGGTAAACGGGGTTGACCAACCAGCTGATTAGTTGCTGACAGCACGTCATCCCTGTTTACTTTTGTTGAAAGCCTGAACCATTCGCTCACGTGAGATACGTCAACCACCGTCACTTCCGCCCTCACCGCGCATTGCTAGATGCCTGCCCGCAGTTATGGCGGTGTCTGTTTGCGATTGGATGTGAATGATTGCCGTCAATTGACGTCATTTCCACCCTGACGGAGAGACGATGGGAGGAGACTCCTGACGTTGTAGGAACGGCCGCGATTGACCAATAGGGCGGGCCTATTTAGATGAATACTCCTATTTTAGGGGGACACACTCACGTATTGACCAATCCCATGAATAAGTCGGTATCGACGAAACATGTCGGGGCGTGGCCTAAGTGAGAGTGTTTGAACTAATGTGACACTATTTTGAGCATCCTGAGTGGCGTTTGGAGTTTGTTTGCTGTACTTCCACTTTTTCAACTTATGAACCTTTCCACCAGATGTAAACTGCGGAGCGGTGAGACTTTACATAGTTTAGTGGGGGTCCGCCGTGACCGAATTGCCAACCAATGAGGACCTGTCACTCTGTGCGTTTGGAAGTGTTACCTGGACAAGTGATGTGATTTCATGCCATTTTTACACGGGCGTTTGTGAGTGTAACTTTGTTTATTTTAGTGTATTAAATTGGTTTTACGGTATTACACTATTGTGCTTCATTTTTATCTCACTTTATGTGGAATGGTGTGGATCATCTCTGGATCGTGAATTTGAAGAGATTTGTTGTTACAAGCTGATTTGCTTGCACACGAGAGTGTGCGACATCTTTATTTGGTGAGTGAGCACTCTGACGGGTGACGGATGCACTGAACACTGGAGGTGTGGTGGAAGAGTTTTTGAAGATTAATTATCTGAAACATATGGACATTATTTTCTTCATTTATTCACTCTTTTTTTGTTCACGGGTTCATGGTTTAATTTATTGCCTACATTATTAATTTATGTTGGTAGTTTATTTTTACACTTTTATTGTCTTTTAATTTTTTGTGATTTGTACACGTCACAGCGCTGTTTATAGGTATACACTTCACCTTTAGCAAGACTATACTAATAAAGAAGGAGAAAAAATATTGGAGGGATAAGAACGCCTTCCGTGAAGGGAGGGCCTATAAATGGGACAATATCAAAAGGTTTAGAAATAAAAACTTTAATAAAAAAAAAATCCTAAAACTGATAGAGACGGTAGAAACAAAGACTACTCCTCCGATACTCCCTCCAATTCCTCCTCCTCTATAGCCGCGTACCCACGGCAGAGAACCTCGACGGGCAGAACACATCGTTCCGCCCGTCGAGGTTCTCTGCCGGCCGGCGAAATCGGCGACCCGCCCGTCGGGAATGGCAACCAGCCATTCATCCAGGCGGGCCATCGAGCAAAAAGAGAGCGTGCTCTCTTTTTGCTTGACGGGATTCCCGACGGGCGGGGCGAGCCAAAAGCGTACACACGGCCGAGGTCCTCGCTGGAATGCAGCTTCCAGCGAGGTTCTCGCTGGTTTCCAGCGAGAACCTCGGTCGTGTGTACGCCGCCTATGTCCTCCAATACAGGGCGTGGAGCAACTAAAAGAAAAGGGTCTTCCTTTAAATCAAATGTTGAAGGTGAGGTGAAACAGGCCAATAAAAAGGCCGCTACAGCTTCACAATCCTCCCTGCCATCAACTAATAAAAAATCAGGGGCATCCCTAAATGAAACAACAAATGGGGATATTAAGGACCCTCCATCAAATAAGAATAGACTCTTTCCGAAAAAGGACAGTGGGGCTATTCCCAAAGTACAACGTACCATACTGGATAATTTTTTGGACAAGAGGGGGATGCCTGTGACATCCCCCAACTTGACAGCAATGGACATTCCGCCTGTCTCCCTAATACCGAGTCAGGAGGGGGTCTCAATATTATGAACTTGTCCTCTCACAACCTCACACCCATAGAACATGAGGTCTTGTCATTAGGACTTTCTTTCTGTCCAAATAGTTGTATGGATACATTTCATGCTGTGAAGGACATACACCTATTCGCCCGTAGACTCTTTTACAAGAGCCTATATGCGAAA
The DNA here is from genome assembly GCA_029574335.1 of Rana kukunoris. Taxonomy (NCBI): domain Eukaryota; kingdom Metazoa; phylum Chordata; class Amphibia; order Anura; family Ranidae; genus Rana; species Rana kukunoris. The sequence goes on along the minus strand of CM056049.1, from coordinate 5,782,122 downwards.
CATGTGGATCCCACCAAAGATGTAACCCCTAATCTTAGGGCTGCAGACTTTAAAGCTCTAAGGGATTTAAATCTCCTGCTTCAGGAGAATGCGACACTAGATGGAGCGTGGGACAATGAAATCTTTGAGGAGATGGAAAATGAGGACAACATCAAAAACAAGAATTTAGTTTGTAGATTTAAAAAACGGAAATCTAATAAATTCCTTCTTCTGAATCAAAATCCAGCCATTTTCCTCTTTGTCAGACAGACCTCCTTGAAGCCATGAAAAAAAGACAGTGTCCACCGAAATTTGAATTCTGAACAACAACTAGCACTGAAAACCCTGAGGAATCTCTCAGATGTGACTATTAAGGCTTCTGACAAAGGGGGAAATGTGGTGTTGATGGATAACAACAATTATGAGAGAATGTGTCTTAAAATCTTGAACAATAAACTATGTTACCGCAAAATCACTTCAGCCCAGGCTGATAGTTTCAGTCAAGATTTCTATGACCTCGTGGATGACTTTTTTCACCGGGGGGTCATAATCAAAAAACTCTTGGAACTCTATTTACTTTGAGCACTCCATTTGGGCCATTCCCTGTTCAGTGCTAGTGGCTCTTATATACTCACCGTATACAAATGTGATTTTCATATTAGCGCTACATTTTTCGTTTCTATAGGTCATAATCAAAAGATCTCTGGGACTTTATACGTGTACAACATCCCAGACAACCCACTTTCTATGCCCTGCCCAAGGTCCACAAAAGCATTGTGGACCCTCCAGGGAGACCAATAATCTCCGGTAACGGTTCAATTTCGGAGGGTGTCAGCGAGGTCATCGACCAATATCTGAGACCACATGTCCTCAATTTACCATCGTATACAAAAGACACCATACATCTTTTACAGATGCTTAAGGACATGACGGTACCGATGTTGAGACCCTGTACAATAGCATTCCTCACCAATCTGGATTGAGGGCCATTGAGCAGGTTCTCAGGCAACGGCCTACAACTGATTGGAAGTTCAACACCTTCATCTTCACTATGTTGGATTTCATTCTACATCACAACACATTTCTCTTCCGTACATGCGGCGGTTCCTTTAGCTCCGGGAGCGATCCGAGATGAGGGGGCGGCTATTCGTTTTCAGCCTCCCCCTCGCGATTGCTCCCAGCCAATGTGCGCGCCCGCCGCCGCCTCTTCCTGTGCTAAGTGTAAACACAGGAAGAGGGAAGTGCTGTGTTCCTCCTCGTGTCGGTCTTTTCGTCCAACGCCGAGGAGAGAACACATCACCAAGTAAGTTGCACCTAACAGTACACTGACACGGGTACACATAGGCACACTTAACCCCTTCCTGTCACCACCGATCACCCCCCCCCAGTCCACTGTAACATTGTGTCACTAAATGCAGTAATCATTTTTTTTTTGATAACTGCATTTAGTGTCAGTGTTACAGTAAAAAGTGTCAGGGCAGTTAGTCTTAGCCCCCTTTAGGTCTAGGGTAGCCCCCTACCCCCCCCCCCTAATAAAGGTTTAACCCATTGATCACTGCCTTAGTTAACCCTTAAACCCCCTATTGCCAGTGTCACTAAAGGATCGATTTTCTGATCGCTGTATTAGTGTCACTGTTGCTGCTAGGCAGTTAGTTTTTTTTGAGGTTCGCCACCAGGTTCTATAGCGCTAGGTACCCCCATAAATAAAGTTTTTAACCCCTGATTGCCCCTAGAGTTAACCCTTTCACCAGTGATCACCATATAAGTGTCAGTGGTGACGCAGGTTAGCCAGTTAGTTATTTAGGTTTTTAGAAAGCGTTAGGTACCCCCATATATTACCTAATAAAGGTTTTAACCCCCTGATTGCCCCCTAGTTAACCCTTTCACCAGTGATCACGTATAAGTGTTACGGTTGACGCTGGTTAGTTAGTTTGCTGTTTATAGCATCAGGGCACCCGCCGTATATAACCCAATAAAGGTTTAACCCCCTGATCGCCCGGCGGGTGATATAAATTTAATTTTTGCGTCAGTCAGGGTCTGCGTCGCCCCAGGCAGCGTTAGGTTAGTGCCAGTAACGCTTACACCCACTCGCAAAGCATACACCCCCCCTTAGTGGTATATTATCTGAACGGATCGATACCTGATCTGATCAGATCTATACTAGCGTACCCAGCAGTTTAGGGTACCCAAAAACGCATTGTTAGTGGAATCAGCCCAGATACCCGCTAGCACTTGCGTTTTGCCCCTCCGCCCAGCCCAACCCACCCAAGTGCAGTATCGATGGATCACTGTCACTTCAAAAACACATCACACACAACTGCAGCGTTCGCAGAGACAGGCCTGATCCCTGCGATCGCTAACAGTTTTTTTGAAGCGTTTTCTACATTTGCCTTTCTATAGCCAGGTGCTTTTTTTACCCGTGAATCATCACCAGTCTACGACTAAATTTAGAGCCCAAAATGTCAAAGCGAATGTACAATGGTGAAGAGGCTGTTAGGATCCTGAGCATGTCGTCAGATGATGATGAGGAGGTCACGCATCTGACAGATTCGGGCTCAGAATACGATCCTGTTTACGACAGCGGCTCCATGTCAGATAGCTCTGACGACGGAGTGGTGGTCCCTGCTAAGGCCAGGCGTACCTGATCCCGTTCTGAGGTTGTTGAGGAGCAAGAACCGCAGGACCCTTGTATGGAGCAGAGAGCGAGTACTAGCGCCGCTATTCCTTCTGGTGGATTGGCAAGCACCAGCGGCCTAGTACACCCTGGTCGTTCATCCAGCACTGCAGTATCACGTGGTGACGTGGCGAGTCCCATAAGTGCAGTTCAAGCTGGCGAGGTGGCAAGCACAAGTAGTGTCCCGCTGCCACCAAGAAGAAGAAAAAGACAGGCCCGTCGTGCCCATAGTGCCCTTCCTGCAGAGTTCGCCTATCCTGATTGGGTCCCCACCACTTCTGCAGAACCTGTACTTCCCCCATTCACTGGCCAACCCGGAATTCAGGTGGATACAGCGAATTTTACGCCACTTGATTTTTATTCGCTGTATTTCACGGAAGATCTCTATAGATCTATTGTGGACCAGAGTAATTTGTATGCTGGTACCTACAACGCCGCTAATCCCCAGTCCGTCCTTGCCAAAGAATGGAGACCTCTTACGGTTTCCGAATTTAAGACCTTTCTGGGCCTTACCCTCAATATGGGCATACATCCATTTCCTCAATTGCGCATGTATTGGTCCACACATCCAATTGACCAAATGCCCATATTCTCTGCTCACATGGCCAGGAAACAATACGAGATGATCCTGCGGTTCCTGCATTTCAGTGACAATGCACTTTGTCGTCCACGTGGAGACCCTGAATTTGACCGGCTCTACAAAATTCGGCCCCTCATAAACCATTTCAATGAACGTTATGCAGCCTTGTTTAATCCCCAGCAAGTTGTCTGCGTTGATGAGTCCCTGATTAAATTTGCTGGCCGCTTGTCTTTCAAGCAGTTCCTTCCCAGCAAGCGTGCCAGATACAAAAATAGTTGTTTTATTGTTCTCTCCCTCTCTATTCTTACTCTATTGTTCTGCTCTTTTTTACTCTATTTTATTCTGCAAAGTTTTATTGTTATGTTTTTTTATGCTTGCTTTTCAGGTATGTAATTTACTTTACTGTTTTCAGGTACGCCATTCAGCTGTTGCGCGGACTTATTTATCTTGACAGCAACAGCGTTTGCTCCCACGATATATAAAGCCGTGACTCCAGTGCTGTAGGAGGTGATTTCACCACCACAGTTAAAAAAAGAGCATATATGCCGAAGCATGGGGGCATTAGGGGCGGAGGAGCGATTTTGCTCCTAATGCCATGTACATACGGTTGACATTCCTACGGAGGCTTTCCCGTGGAAAAGTATGACCATGTGTACACGGCATAGAAAAGTCCAACCGTGTGTACACGGCATAGAAAAGTCCAACCGTGTGTACACGGCATAGAAAAGTCCAACCGTGTGTACGCGGCATAACTTTTTTGCGGGAGGATGCCCCCATGCTTTGGCATATATATATTAGGCACAGGTTGCGTTAAAAAATGTTTTATTTTTTACTATGTTTTTTTTATTGGTATTTGCTTTGCAGGTATGGTATGGTAAGATCTTACTGTTATACTGTAATGTTACTTTGTTTTAATGTTAACCATCATTTGCTTAGCAGGTATGCCATTCAGTTGCAGCGCAGATTTATTTAGCGTGACAGCAACAGTGTTTGCTCCCACGATATATATAAAGCTGCGACTCCAACGCTGTAGGAGGTGATTTCACCACCACAGTCCAAAAAAGAGCATATATGCCGAAGCATGGGGGCATTAGGGGTGGAGGAGCGATTTTGTTCCTAATGCCGCGTACATACGGTTGACCTTCCTACGGCCTTACCCGTGGAAAAGTCTGACCATGTGTACACGGCATAAAAAAGTCTGACCGCGTGTACGCGGCATAACTTTTTTGCGGGAGGATGCCCCCATGCTTTGGCATATATAAATGGTGCATGTATGCCCATCATTAGAAGTGGGTGGATGAAGGGAGGTATTCTAATGGTGGGCATACCCACCGATCAATCCATATGTGGAATTACACCCCAAAATACATTCTGCTGCTTCTCCTGAGAACGGGGATACCACATGTGTGAGACTTTTTGGGAGCCTAGCCACTTACGGAACCCCAAAAACCAATCACCGCCTTCACTCTTTCTAATGGTGTAAATTTTTGATTTCACTCCTCACTACCTATCACAGTTTCGAAGGACATAAAATGTCAAAATAGCACAAAAAAAACAACAAATGACCCCATTTTGGAAAGTAGACACCCCAAGGAAACTGCTGAGAGGCATGTTGAGTCCATAGATTATTTTTTTTTTTTGTCCAAAGTGATTGAATAATGACAAAAAAAATAAAAAAATAAAAAAGTTGTCACTAAATGATATATTGCTCACACATGCCATGGTTATATGTGGAGTTGCAACCCAAAATACATTCTGCTGCTTCTCTTGAGTACGGGGATACCACATGTGTGGGACTTTTTGGGAGCCTAGCCGCGTACGGGACCCCGAAAACCAAGCACCGCCTTCAAGATTTCTAAGGACATACATTTTTGATTTCACTCACACAAATCTTGAAGGCGGTGATTGGTTTTCGGGGTCCTGTACGCGGCTAGGCTCCCAAAAAGTCCCACACATGTGGTATCCCCGTACTCAGGAGAAGCAGCAGAATGTATTTTGGGGTGCAATTCAACATATGCCCATGGCATGTGTGAGAAATATATCATTTAGTGACAAAGTTTTGTAATTATTTTTTTTAGGTCATTATTCAATGACTTGGGGCAAAAAAATTTAATATTCCATGGACTCAACATGCCTCTCAGCAAATAGCTTGGGGTGTCTACTTTCCAAAATGGGGTAATTTGGGGGGGTTTTGTGCTATTTTGGCATTTTATGGCCTTCGAAACTGTGATAGGTAGTGAGGAGTGAAATCAAAAATTTGCGCCCTTAGAAATGCTGAAGGCGGTGATTGGTGTTTGGGGCCCCATACGTGGCTAGGCTCCCAAAAAGTCCCAAACATGTGGTATCCCCATACTCAGAAGAAGCAGCAGAATGTATTTTGGGGTGCAACTCCACATATAACCATGGCATGTGTGAGCAATATATCGTTTAGTGACAACTTTTTGTAAACTTTTTTTTTTTTTTTGTCATTATTCAATCACTTGGGACCAAAAAAAAAAAAAATTCAATGGACTCAACATGCCTCTCAGCAGTTTCCTTGGGGTGTCGACTTTCTAAAATGGGGTCATTTGGGGGGGGGGTTTGTACTGCCCTGCCATTTTAGCACCTCAAGAAATGAGATAGGCAGTCAAAAAATAAAAGCTGTGTAAATTCCAGAAAATGTACCCTAGCTTGTAGACGCTATAACTTTTGCGAAAACTAATAAATATACGCTTATTGCGATTTTTTTTACTAAAGACATGTGGCTGAATACATTTTGGCCTAAATGTTTGACTAAAATTTAGTTTATTCGATATTTTTTACTTGTTGTTATAAGAAAAATCATTTTTTTTCAAAATTTTCAGTCTTTTTCCGTTTATATCTCAAAAAATAAAAATGGCAGAGGCAATCAAATACCATCAAAAGAAAGCTCTATTTGTGGGAAGAAAAGGACGCAAATTTTGTTTCGGTATAACATTGCATGACCGCGCAATTACCAGTTAAAGCGACGCAGTGGCAAATTGTAAAAACACCTTGGGTCTTTAGCCTGCATATTGGTCTGGGTCTTAAAGCGGAGGTTCACCCTAAATATAAGATCTCCCATGCGATCCAGCATACTGGCGTCAGCGCCAGTATGCTGTTTTTTTTTTTTTTTAATAGCACACTTACTGTATTATTGTAGAATTCCTTTTCTGTCCCCCGCGGTGGACGGCTGTAGTATAGCGCGTCACATCTTCCTAAAATACCCGATATGGACTCGGGTAATCTCGGCGAAAATGCGGCGCCTGCGCACAGACCTAGGAGCTGACTGCGCAGGCGCCGTATTTCTCCGAGTCCTATTTCGGAGGGCGTGACGCGCCATAGCCGTAGGACTCGGAGAAATACGGCGCCTGCGCAGTCAGCTCCTAGGTCTGTGCGCAGGCGCCGCATTTTCGCCGAGATTACCCGAGTGCATATCGGGTATTTTAGGAAGATGTGACGCGCTATACTGGCGCCGTCCACCACGGGGGACAGAAAAGGAATTCTACAATAATACAGTAAGTGTGCTATTAAAAAAAAAAAAAACCAGCATACTGGCGCTGACGGCAGTATGCTGGATCGCATGGGAGATATTATGTTTAGGGTGAAATACCGCTTTAAGTGGTTAATAGTGATGAGCGGAATACGCCATATTCGATTTCGCGATATTTCGCGAATATTTCGAAGAATATTCGCGAATATTCGTTAATATCGAATATTCGTGATATTAAAAAAAAATAAAAAAAAAATTGCGAATTTTCGCCAATGCGAATTTTCGCTAATGCGAATTTTCGCTAATGCGAAATTTCGGGGTTTTTTTTTTTTATAAAATATCACGAATATTCGATATTTACGAATATTCGGTATATTTTATAAAAAAAAAAAAAGCGAAATTTCACATATGCGGTCGCGAATATTCGTAAATATCGAATATTCGTGATATTTTATAAAAAAAAAAAAAAAAAAAAGCGAAATTTCGCTATTGCGAAATTTCGCCATTGCGAAATTCGCGAATGCGAAATTGATTGCGAATTTTTTTTGCGAATTTTTTGCGAAATTTGAAAAATACGAATATTCGAAATAGCGAATATTCGCCGCGATATTCGAGATATTCGCGAATACTCGAATATGCAATATTCGTAGCGAATATTCGCAATGCGAATATTCGTGAGCAACACTAGTGGTTAATAAGAAATGGATAGCAAAATATTTTTTTTATGGAAATCCGATCAATGGCTGTATGTCTCATATGCCAGGAAACTGTTGCGGCTTTCAAAGAATATAATATCAGCCGTCATTTTGCCACGAAGCATGCCAACTATGCTAGCAAGCAGTCGCCCCAAGAACGGGGGTCTACAGCTCGGAGGTTTATTGCTAAATTACAGGCTCAGCAAAATGTATTTCACATACAAACTGTGATTCAAGAGTCAAGTACCAAAGCAAGTTTTATGCTCTCATTCAAAATTAGCAAAAGTTAGTAAACCCCTCTCTGAAGGAGAGTTTTTCAAAGAATGCATGATCGAGACCGCAGGTCTTTTGTGTCCAGAGAGCAGAGACAAGTTTGAAAAACTCAGTTTATCACGCAGGACAGCGACTCGTCGTGTGGGACTGATTGATGAAGACATAAACAGGTTTGATAATATTGCAGAGTGCTTTAAATTATTTTTGTTAGGTTCCACCTCTCGGGAACGACCGATCAAGAAATAGAAGGCCTCTCTTAACATTCAGCTTCTAAATGCTGCCAAGGCATGCATTCCCCTCTGTTGGAGATCGGAGAATCCCTCGGCAAAGTCCCTATGGTTTGCGGAAATCAACGAACTCAGAAACATGGAAGATCTCACTGCCACCCTGCACAACAGGGAGGAGACCTTCCGGGAGACCTGGGCAGCACTTTACTTGTACTATCTTCAAGCAGTGGCGCAGCCCGTTTGAGGTCCGTTGATGTAATCTGCTTCCCAGTCGGAGGGTCCTACTTTGTTTTTCACACTTGTTTCTCTACTTTGCTTTTGTCTGTGTAACCTATAAGGCTTATTTCTATCACCACTATCTACCTCCATCTAATTGATGGAGAGACACCTGGTGGATTGATCAACTGTTTGGATGCATTTATATCTCTGTATTTATATCTCTCCCATTAATCCTGGAATTACCCGGTAGTGGCGAATCAGGTTTTGGGCGTTACGTGATGAACAAAGTGATTGGTTATCAGGGCCACTATATAAATTACTTCTATATCCTGTTAATTCACTATTAAACCCCGGGCACAGATATCTATAATTATTGTTATATATCCATTCAGGCCCTATTAAATATCTAGTTTCATAGACCTATATATTACTTTCTTCTTATGTATCTACTTCAATAAATTTCAGACTTCAATCTGTCTCATGTTGGAAACCCCATCACCTTAACCACTTAAGGACCCTGCACTGTATATATACGTCCTCTTTTTAAAGATGGATATCTCGGTAACGGCAGCAGCTGCTGCCACAACCGAGATATCCATCTCTTCAGTGCAGGGTCCTGTGTACAATAACGGCGGTCTCCGCGGCGGATTCGCCGCGAGATCGCCGTTATCGGTGACCGGAGAGGTGCCCCCCCCCCCCTCCCGCCGCTTTCCCGTGCTCTCCGCCGCTTACCGTTGCCGTCGGTAGCGGCGGAGGCGATCGGGTCTGTGCGGCTCCTCTGCTGGGATACGAGTGAGGGAAAAATCGCCCCCACCCGTTCCCCATAGCAGCGATGGGCGGAAGTGACGTCAAAACGTCATTTCCGCCCACTGTCTTAAAGAGACATTTTCTTTTTAAGGCTATTTAAAAAATGTCATTTTCCTTTTTTTTTTCTTCTTTTTAAGCCTAAATATGAGATCTGAGGTCTTTTTGACCCCAGATCTCATATTTAAGAGGACCTGTCATGCTTCTTTCTATTACAAGGGATGTTTACATTTCTTGTAATAGGAATAAAAGTGATCAATTATTATATATTTTTTTTTTTTCAGTGTAAAAAATGTTAAAATAAATACAAATAAATAGGAAAACAAAATTTTTTTTTTTTAAAGCGCCCCGTCCCGACGAGCTCGCGCGCAGAAGCGAACGCATACGCGAGTAGCGCCCGCATATGAAAACGGTGTTCAAACCACACAAGTGAGGTATCGCCGCGATCGTTAGAGCGAGAGCAATAATTCTAGCCCTAGACCTCCTCTGTATCTAAAAAAATGCAACCTATAGAATTTTTTAAACGTCGCCTATGGAGATTTTTAAGGGTAAAAGTTTGACGCCATGCTACGAGCGGGCGCAAATTCTAAACGTGACATGTTGGGTGTCATTTTACTCGGCGTAACATTATCTTTCACAATATATAAAAAAATTGGACCAAATTTATTGTTGGCTTATTTTTTAATTTAAAAAAGTGTATTTTTTCCAAAAAAAAGTGCGCTTGTAAGACCGCTGCGCAAATACGGTGTGACAAAAAGTATTGCAATGACCACTATTTTATTCTCTAGGGTGTTAGAAAAAAAAAATATATAATGTTTGGGGGTTTTACGTGATTTTCTAGCAGAAAAAACTGTTTCAGTCTTGCAAACACCAAAACTGAAAAACACCCAAGGTCCTTAAGTGGTTAACATCCACACTATACGGCCAGTTGGATCTGGCTTCCATTGGCCATTGCTCGCTCCCAATTTGGCCTGCGCTATCGGGCTGTCCTGAGAGGCGTTCTGACTTTTTGTCTTGTCATAGCGGTTAGCGGAATTGGTAAGCACGCATACATGTTGTCCTACCTTGTTTTATCATACTCTATAATGATTGTTAAAAGATGTGAAAGAATTGTAATATATTCTTTTATTCTTTACTAATGGCACTTTATGTCATATACAGACGACCCCTTTTTTTCAGAAAGACTAAGTTGCAAAGCCCTGAAGAAGCACGAACGTGTGAAACTAGTCGGCAATCAGCATTTAATACTTTGTCTTCGCTCTCTGTAACTATTCGGTCGCTCTCTAACCAATTCATTTTATATGTATATTAATTTGTTTCATATGTAAATTAAACCTTTTTTTATTATATATTTATAACCCATGTGTTTGGTGTGCTTACCTTAATACGATGATTGACATCTCTTGTAAAAATCCTAATATTAGGTAAGAGAAGTTCCCTCTATCCTATATGCTTTGTTTTTTATGTACTTAGCTTTTGACTCTCCCATGTCTTCTCCTCTCTTTCCTTTCCTCTCCCCTTGCCTTCACCCTTGATTACCCCTTACATCCGTATTTTCTGCCCCCCCCCCCCTCCCACACGATCCCTGCCCAGAAATGGGTTAATTAGTCAGATGCTGAGAATATCATTGTGCGTATTATTTATTTCATATGTCCCATGTCTGGGCCTACTTGGCCACTGGGTCACTATGCTTCTCAAATATTTACAAAACTGACAACTGTTATTGTTGGTATGATGTTTCGAACACTGCAGTTAGCTTTAGGTCGTGTAAATGCTGATCGGGATGCCTTTGCGGCTCTGCACTTGGTTTTTAATTTGGTTTTAAGTATTGCGCTAATAAAGGATTGTAATAAAAAAAAAAAAATTATATATATATATATATATATATATATATATTTATATTTATTAGGGCTGTTACTGATCAAAATTTTTGTGTTCGAATAATCGTTTTTCTTTTTAATCGATTAATCGACTAATTTCAATTATAACGCACATACAGATCAAACTACCAGGACTTTTAAAATGAAGACAAAGAAAAATGGATAGCCGCACTCCAAAACCTGATGGGTGGTCTTTTATTCAATAGACAGCATGTACAAAAATAGGGTCACCGCCAGCACCCTCGGTATCCTGCACCACCTGTAACCATTTAGTGATCCCACCTGGAGCGGTGACTCCTTTCTCTCTACCAGGACTTTTAGCTGATCTCCTTGCAGGCTGATTCCCAGTGCAGCTCCAACCACTGGAAAAATGGATAGCAGGATACAAAAAACGCACAAAGGCAGCGCTCGCCATGAAGGGAACTATCACAGCTCCCAGTGGATGGTAGTAGAATCCCAGGTTGATAGAGGGAAGTGTAACAGCCCTTGCGTGTGGCAGATACCGTGTTTCCCCGAAAATAAGACACCGTCTTATATTTTTTTTTCCTCAAGAAATCACACTATGGCTTATTTTCGGGGGGTGTCTTATTTTTATTACAGAAAATAAAGGTTGCCTACCTGAACCACACTTGCGCTTCTTAGCATTTCCTCTGTCCACCTTTAGACTGAGATTATCATATTCTGCACGCCATTTTTGGACCATTCGGATATCCAACTTCTTCTCTTTGCAAAAAGCCGTAAGATTCTTGCCTCGGGAGTCCTCCACAATTCCTTTCTTGTACTCAACAGAATAACTCTTTCTTTTTGCACTCATCTTGTCTGGTTGTACCACTACAAGATATCACTACAAGATTCGACACTACATCTTATTTTCGGAGATTCGACACTACATCTTATTTTCGGAGATTCGACACTACATCTTATTTTCAGGGATTCGACACTACATCTTATTTTCGGAGATTCGACACTACATCGCTACGTCTTATTTTCGGAGGGGTGTCTTATATTTCTATCTTGCGTCGAAATCCCGCTACGGCTTATTTTCGGAGTACGTCTTATTTTCGGGGAAACACGGTAGTAAGGCCCCGCCGGCATGCAGAGGAGCCTTTCAGATGGACATGGCAAGCCCCGGTGTCTGTAACGTTACCGAATCTCTGACGGAACTCCCTGTAGGCCCAGAAGTTGGCAGAGAGGTAAGTACCAATCAAAAGAATTTTAAACGATCAAAATCGATCAAAAAGATTTTGATCGATCAAAAAAATTAAAAGTTAATCGACTAATTAAAAGTTAATTTGCACAGCCCTAATATATATATATATATATTTTGTGAGGATGGGACCCTGTGCTGTGTGAGAAATGGCTCGTTTACGCCAGATTCAGGAGAGAAAGACACACTAATTGGACAGCTGTGTGTCCAGGTATTTAGTTCTGACCTGAACAGCATTCAGGGCCCCACCCTACAGACAGGAAGTCTGTACCTGTGAGCTCACATCTCCGAGAGGAAAGATGCTGCATGGGTTGCAGCTAACACATGCAGATCGGCAGGTATCGGCTGGTGTCTCTGTGTGAGAAAAGAAGCTGTGTGTTTCAAGAGAATCAAACGCTGTGTGCGAGCCAGATGCTGCGTGTGAGCCAGATGCTGCGTGCGAGCCAGATGCTGCGTGCGAGCCAGATGATGCGTGCGAGCCAGATGCTGCGTGCGAGCCAGATGCTGTGTGCGACTGTGGAATTTTTTGTGCAAGATACAGAAATGATGGAACCCCCTGCAACTTTGATGCTTTTAAATAAAAGTGGGCTACCAGGCCCTTAAAAAAACTCAGTTCTGGAATGATCTACTCACTGAAAAATGCACCTACCATTGGAGTCTGATTCCCCAATCCTAATATATATATATTCGCTAGCACTGGACGAAAGTACAGACATAAAAAGACACAGCTCAGCTCTTAATTTTTATCCGACAGTTTTGAAATAACAGAGGAGTTTTTGGCCATGGAGCCAATTAAAGGAAAAACACGGGGAGAAGATTTGTATGACCGGGTGTCCCTTGTCATCGAGAGTATGAAGCTACCTTGGAGTAAACTTGCTAATGTCACTACCGATGGATCTTAAGTGGAAAAAATGTGGGATTGCTGAAAAGAATTCAGGATAAAGTGAAAGAGGAAAACCCTGAGCAAGAAGTACATTTTTTCCCACTGCATCACACACTGAGAATCTTTGTGTAAATCTGTGTTACAGCTCAGTCATGTTGTGAATCCAGTTATAAAGCTTGTTAACTGCATACGAGCAAAAGGGACTTCAGCACCGTCAGTTCATTGCATTTCTGGAGGAAACCGACGCAGACCACCAAGACTTGCTTTACCGCTCTCGTGTCCGCTGGTTGAGTTTAGGCAAAGTGTTTAAACGCGTGTGGGATCTTAAAAGAAGCGATTGATACATTTTTGGAGTTAAAAGGGAAAGTCTGATGATTTTCCAGAGCTGAGCGACAGCGTTAGACGTTGACATTTTTTCTCACATAAATGAGCTTAACGTCAAGCTACAGGGAAAATACCTGTATGTGCACGACATGTATAGTCATGCGTTTTTCCTTTTAAATGTATGTGCTTGAAGGTTGAGTAATGCTTCCCTTACTCTTTCCCTTTTGTAATATGGCGTGTGCGCGGCCGTTCAAAACTAGTGTTCCAGGCTGACCCCGCCTATTGGGTGTTCTTATGCAGTGACGCAGAACGTTCTCCTCATCCCGTGATCAAGTCCCTTTGAGACGAAACGTCGGGAGGCGATGTTCTGACGTCACCGCATCATTCGATTAGGACGAACAACGTTCTGCTGAGCTGGCCGGCTACTTGTTTTTATGCTACTATTTATTCGTCTAACTGATACTCCTAATCTGTATTGGTGATCACTGAGGACCCTCCATGTTACCTGGGACGTTTGAGCCATTGCTGCTGGATTGTCTTGATTTCTGCACATTCTGATCCCTATCGGGATCGCAGACTCTGGTAAGGGTCAGTGTTTTGCATTGGTGGTGGTTCTAAATATATCCATTTGTCACAGCTGTCTGTTAATCAACACCCTTTGAGGATCGAACATGTTTATGCTGCACGTTTTGGATTTTTTTTCTCACTAAGGCCTCGTACACACGATCATATCTGTCTGCTGGAAACGGTCTGCTAGACCGTTTCAGCAGACAGATTCGATCGTGTGTACGGGCTAACAGACGGATTTGGCCACCCGACAGATTTCAAAGCATGCTTTGAAATCTGTCGGCTGGGAACCCGTCCGCCCGACAAGTCTGCTGGTTAGTACGCTAACCAGCAGACATGTCTTCTCGCACACGCGCCGAATGGTTTTGACGCATGCGAGGAAGTGTTTTACTTCCTGGTTCGGTGACGTGGCGGCGTCAACGTCACCGACACGTCAGCGCGCTGTCAGCTGGTGGGGATTTTGGTTTGCTCGTGTGTACACGCGAGCAAACCAAAATCCCAGCAGACAGATTTGAACAAATCTGTCTGCTTGTGTGTACGAGGCCTTACACTTATTGACTGATAACATTTTTTGGGAAAAAAAGTTTATTTGGGACTACATTTTGTATACTTTTCAGTGTACTTTAGATTTTTCATATGTTTTTCACTTGTTTTTTATGTAATTGTTGTCTTGTCTTTTCACGAGACACAATTTTCATTCATGTAGCGCGACTCCGTTCTCTGTCTAGTCGTGTAAATGCCTTCAAAGCCAAGTTGACTTTTTTTTTTTTCCTAGGCAAATTTCAAAAGAAAAACTTCTCTCATTTTCCCACAATAGCCACACAGGAAAAAGGACAGCCAAAATGTGAATAAATATAGCAAATCACTGAATGAGCTGCATGAAGAATTCTGCCGTCGGTTTTCAGATTTTGAAAAAAATGGAAAAGTCACTTCAGCTGGTGGCCTGACCCAGAAACCGCACCACAAGAAGTGCAATTGGAACTAATCGATCTTCAATCTGATGCAATCTTAAAAGGAGAACTTCCACTCTCTTCCACTAAAAGAGTTCTATGCCTCACTTAAAGGATGACTGTTTTCCAAACCTTGGGGGGTGGCACAGAAGATTCAGCACTTGTTTGGCTCGAGCTACGTGTGTGAGCAGACGTTCAGCGTCATGATCATCAATAAATCACGTCACAGATCCCAGTTAACTGACCAACACCTCAGATCTATTCTGCGAATTGCAACAACAAAGCTAACTCCTGACATTGACGCCTTAACAGAAAAGGGAGACCCACAACACTGTTCATCACTGAGCTGAGAAAGACTTCTGAAGAGGTGAGGTGGTGTTGATTTTTCTGTGTGATAAAAATCAAAAAGACTATTATTTTTCTGCTGTATGACCAGCAGTAGGCTGTTCCAGACTCTATAGGTAGGTTCCTGGGTTGTGAAGGTAGACGCCCCAAGTGGCCAGGGTTTATTTTAGGTTTTGTTTATGCTGTTTGGATGCTTGCACTTGTATCCAGCAATATGGAAGAATAAACCATAATCTTTCTTTTCAACCGTCCTCGGACTCGCCGCGAGATCGCCGTTATCGGTAGCGGGATAGGCCCCCCCCGCCTCCCGCCGTCGGTAGCAGCGGAGGCGATCAGGTCCTGTCGGCAGCCGTGTTGGGATACGAGTGAGGGAAAAATCGCCCCCACCCGTCCCCCATAGCTCTGCTGGGCGGAAGTGACGTCAAAAACGTCAGTCCCGCCCAGCGTTTTTAAAGAAACATTTTTTTTCTGTGATTTGAAAAAATGACAGTTCAATATATTTTTTTTATTTTTTTGCATTTAAGCCTAAATATGAGATGTGACGTCTTTTTGACCCCAGATCTCATATTTAAGAGGACCTGTCATGCTTTTTTCTATTACAAGGGATTTTTACATTCCTTGTAATAGGAATAAAAGTAATGATTTTTTTTTTTTTTTATTTCAGTATAAAACATTATAAACTAAATTAAAATAAATAAGAAAACAAAAAAATGTTTTAAAGCGCCCCGTCCCGACGAGCTCGTGCGCAGAAGCGAACGCATACGCGAGTAGCGCCCGCATATAAAAACGGTGTTCAAACCACACAAGTGAGGTATCGCCACGATCGTTAGAGCGAGAGCAATAATTCTAGCCCCAGACCTCCTCTGTATCTAAAAAAAATGCAACCTGTAGAATTTTTTAAACGCCGCCTATCGATATTTTTAAGGGTAAAAGTTTGACGCCATGACACGAGCCGGCGCAATTTTTAAGCATAATGTTGGGTATCATTTTACTCGGCGTAACATCATCTTTCACAATATATAAAAAAATTGGGCTAAATTTATTGTTGTCTTATTTAATTCAAAAAAGTGATTTTTTTCCAAAAAAAAGTGCGCTTGTAAGAGCGCTGCGCAAATACAGTGTGACAAAAAGTATTGCAATGACTGCCATTTTATTCTCTAGCCACTTAAGGACCGCCTAGTGCACATTTACGTCGGCAGAATGACACGGCTGGCCACATCAACGTATATATATATATACGTTGATTTTAGTACCCAGCCGTGGGTCGCGGGCGCGCGCCCGTGACCCGGTCCGAAGCTCCAGGATCGGGACCGCGGGATTCGCGGATGCGATCGCCGCTGCAGTGCGGTGATCCATCCCTGGAGCGGAAGAACGGGGAGAGCCGTGTGTAAACACGGCTTCCCCGTGCTTCTCTGTGGCCGCAGGATCGATCGTGTCATCCCTGTAATAGGGGGGACGCGATCGATGACGTCACACCTACAGCCACACCCCCCTACAGTTGTAAACACACACATAGGTCACACATCCCCTACAGCGCCACCTGTGGTTAACTCCCAAACTGCAACTGTCATTTCCACAGTAAACAATGCAATTTAAATGCATTTTTTGCTGTGAAAATGACAATTGTCCCAAAAATGTGTCAAAATTGTCAGAAGTGTCCGCCATAATGTCGCAGTCACGAAAAAAATCGCTGATCGCCGCTATTAGTAGTAAAACAAAAATAAATTAATAAAAATGCAATAAAACTATCCCTTATTTTGTAAACGCTATAAATTTTGCGAAAACCAAACGATAAACGCTTATTGCGATTTTTTTTTTTACCAAAAATACGTAGAAGAATACGTATCGGCCTAAACCGAGGAAAAAAATGTTTTTTTTATATATTTTTGGGGGATATTTATTACACCAAAAAGTAAAAAATATTGAATTTTTTTTTAAATTGTTGCTCTATTTTTGTTTATAGCGCAAAAAATAAAAACCGCAGAGGTGATCAAATACCACCAAAAGAAAGCTCTATTTGTGGGGAAAAAAGGATGCCAATTTTGTTTGGGAGCCACGTCGCACGATCGCGCAATTGTCAGTTAAAATGACGCAGTGCCGAATCGCAAAAAGGGGCAAGGTCCTTTACCTGCATTTTGGTCCGGGTCTTAAGTGGCTAGGGTGTTAGAAAAAAAAAATATAATGTTTGGGGGTTTTAAGTAATTTTCTAGCAAAAAAAAAAAATGTTTTAGTCTCGTAAACACTGAATCTGAAAAACAGGCTCGGGGCTTAAGTGGTTAACAAGATATTAATATATAAAATATTATATATATATCTATTTTGAATTAGGAATTTTCTTTTACCACTTAAGGACCGCCTCCTGCACATATACTTTGACAGAATGGCACGGCTGGGCACAAGCACGTACAGGTGCGTCCTCTTTTAAGTGCCCAGCCGTGGATCGCCGCTGGAGTCCCACGATCGGTCCCCGGAGCTGAAGAACGGGGAGAGCTGTGTGTAACTGTGGCGCCTCACCGTTCTTCACTGTGGTGCCCGCATTGATTGTGTGTTCCCTTATATAGGGAACCACAATCAATAACGTTACACCTACTGCCACACGTCACACCTACTGCCACACACCCGTACAGTTAGAAACAGAGTTGAGGTCACACATAACCCCTTCAGCGCCCCCTTGTGGGTAACTCCCAAACTGTAATTGTCATTTTCACAGTAAACAATGCATTTTTAATGCATTTTTTGCTGTGAAAATGACAAAGGTCCCAAAAATGTGTCAAATTGTTTGATGTGTCCGTCATAATGTCGCAGTCTCAAAAAAAATAAAGAAATCGCTGATCGCCGCCATTAGTAATAAAAAAATAATAAAAATGCAATAAAACTATCCCATATTTTGTAAACACTATACATTTTGCGCAAACCAACCGATAAACACGTATTGCGTTTTTTTTTTTTAAACCAAAAATATGTAGAAGAATACGTATCGGCCTAAACTGAGGAAAACATTTTGTTTTATTTATATCTTTTTGGGAGATATTTATTATAGCAAAAAGTAAAAAATATTGAATTTTTTTTTTTTTTTTAATTACGCTCTTTTTGTTTATAGCGTAAAAAATAAAAACCGCAGAGGTGATCAAATACCACCAAAAGAAAGCTCTACTTGTAGGGAAAAAAAAGGACGTCAATGTTGTTTGGGTGCCACGTCGCACGACCGCGCAATCGTCAGTTAACGCGACGCAGTGCCGAATCGCAAAAAACTGGCCTGGTCCTTTAGCTGCCTAAAAGGTCCGGGTCTTAAGTGGTTAAAGACTTAAAACAGATACATTCTTAACCTGACTCTAAAAAGGTTTTTCCATGCCAAACAAAATATATCTACTTCAGATAGCATAGATCCCTCTCCACCCATCCCACTTCACAATTCCTTTGAATATGATGGTGACGTCTTATGCCGCGTACACACGATCACTTTTTGTGATGAAAAAAAAAACGACGTTTTTCAAACTTCATTTTCCAAAACGACGTTGCGTACACACCATCGTTTTTCCAATGATCTCCATCACGTACGACGGGACTATAAAGGGTAATTTCCACGCGGAAGACGGCCCCTTTTGCTGATATCGTGTTGCTGCGTGTTAGTAAAAGTTTGGTGAGAGACGATTCGCGCTTTTCAGTCTTCGTGCTTTAATATCGTTTTCTGTCTTACAGTTTGTGCTTTTGGGGTCGTATCTGTGTTACAGTGCTTGTTTTCAGATCGTATCTGTTTTGACAGTGCGTTCTTGTTTGCACGTTCCTGTTTTGCAGGTCCGTTCTTCAGAGGCCTTTCTTTACTTCAGAGCGGTGTTTTAGTGCGATCTTATTTGACGACCGTTTTCTAGCCATGTTGCGGGTACGTTCTCGTCGCCGAGAGCGTGCTGTGCTTGTTGTTAGGATGTGTGCTGCATCCCGGCTCAAGTCCTTGAGGAGGGTGAGGAGGACTTTGTGGGCCAAGGACTGGTTTCTTCGCAGGGACCAGTTCTCTCATATGCCTCTGCTGCGGGAGATCCGAGAAAATAACCCTGATGATTTCAGGAATTTTCTTCGGATGTCTGACCCCGTATTCCAGCAGCTTTTGGCTTCGGTGTTGCCTTATATCACCACGCAGGACACCGTTATGCGGGAAGCCATCACTGCTGAGCAGCGGCTAGTTGCCACCTTGCGGTACCTGGCAACAGGGAGAAGTCTTCAGGAATTGAAGTTCTCGACGGGCATCTCCCCCCAGGCTCTGGGCCACATAATCCCTGAGACCTGTTCTGCCATAATCCAGGTTCTGCAGGAGGACTATATTAAGGTAAGTGGTGTCCTTTAAATGCACAAACTATGTTACTATTTTTCTTATTTTTTTATTTTGTTTATGGACAAGCCCAACTAGCCTAGTTCCTTTATCCCCTTTGATTTTTGTCCCTATATCCCCTTTGATTTTTGTCCTCTATTGTAGTGCTGTGATTTTTGTCCTCTATTGTAGTGCTGTGATTTTTGTCCTCTATTGTAGTGCTGTGATTTTTGTCCCTATATCCCCCTTGATTTTTGTCCTCTATTGTAGTGTTGTATTTTTTGTCCCTATACCCCCCTTGATTTTTGTCCTCTATTGTAGTGCTGTATTTTTTGTCCCTATATCCCCTTTGATTTTTGTCCCTATATCCCCTTTGATTTTTGTCCCTATATCCCCTTTGATTTTTGTCCCTATATCCCCTTTGATTTTTGTCCTCTATTGTAGTGCTGTGATTTTTGTCCTCTATTGTAGTGCTGTGATTTTTGTCCTCTATTGTAGTGCTGTGATTTTTGTCCTCTATTGTAGTGCTATGATTTTTGTCCTCTATTGTAGTGCTATGATTTTTGTCCTCTATTGTAGTGCTGTGATTTTTGTCCTCTATTGTAGTGCTGTGATTTTTGTCCCTATATCCCCCTTGATTTTTGTCCTCTATTGTAGTGTTGTATTTTTTGTCCCTATACCCCCCTTGATTTTTGTCCTCTATTGTAGTGCTGTATTTTTTGTCCCTATATCCCCTTTGATTTTTGTCCCTATATCCCCTTTGATTTTTGTCCCTATATCCCCTTTGATTTTTGTCCCTATACCCACCTTGATTTTTGTCCCTATACCCACCTTGATTTTTGTCCCTATACCCCCCTTGATTTTTGTCCCTATACCCCCCTTGATTTTTTTACTCTATTGTAGTGCTGTATTTTTTGTCCCTATATCCCCTTTGATTTGTGTCCTCTATTGTAGTGCACACCCAACCCAACCCCCCCCCCAAATCTTTTAGAATTCCCCTATTTTCGAAAAAAAAAATATATTTTTTTTAGGAGGTCACAAACTCATCTTGGGGCCCCCCCTCGCCCTATTTTGTATTGTGACCATCAGAGGGTGTGATTAATGTGCTTATTAATCCCTTATTATTTATGATTTGTTCAATAATACTTGAACTTAACGATCTTCTTTTTTTAGGATCCAAGAATGTTTTGGGATATCCTGCTAGGAATGTTTGTCTGAATATATATTTTGTGGTTTCTCTACAGTTCCCCACCACGCCACAGGAATGGCAGACTGTGGCAGCGGACTTCTCCCGGCGATGGAATTTTCCTAACTGCGGAGGAGCCATTGAAGGCAAGCACGTCCGCATCGTGCCCCCACCCCATTGTGGATCCCATTATTTCAACTACAAGGGGTTCCACAGCGTTGTTCTGATGGCGGTGGTGTCTGCCAATTATGAGTTCCTGTACCTGGATGTTGGGAAGAATGGGCGGATGTCGGACGGCGGGGTCTTTGCCGAGACCGACTTTGCCCAACGGCTTCAGTCGGAGGACCTGGGATTGCCGCCTGCGGATGAGAATGAAGAGGGTCTGCCCTTCGTTTTTTTAGCAGATGAGGCTTTTGCATTGGGTCCCCACCTCATGAGGCCATTTCCCCAACGCGCCCTCACCCCTGAGAGGAGGGTGTTTAATTATAGGCTGGCCAGAGGCAGACGTGTCGTTATAAAATGCCTTTGACATCATGGCCAGCCGTTTACGCCTATTTCTGACCGCCATAAACCTGGCATAATATAAGTTGAACTACATCATTGTGTGTTGCTGCATTCTGCATAATTTTTTTGCGAAGACATTCTACAACTTATTTGACTGTTTTGCCTGATGAGGCAGTTGAGCTTCCAGAGGCGGCTCGTGAGGCTGCCCATCCACGATTGGCCCCCCGAAAACGCACGTGCTGTGCGGCAGGCATATGTGGACTATTTTATGGGTAGGGGGGCCATTCCAATGCCAGATCTTGGCTGAATCAATAAATGTATTATTTGCCTGAAACAGTCTCTTTTCTTTGTTCTTTAATTTAGAAGGTTTGTGTGTGTTGTTTTTTTTCTCTCCTAGGTCATCATAGTGCCATGTGTTTGTGATGGACTGAAATAAATATCCATCATTGTTTAATGTTCTCAGCATACAGTTGTTTGAGGTATTTTCTATTCATCATTGAGCTTAAACAACAAGACACACATTTTACTGTCCATATTGTTTTTATTTATTTTTTTCATCTTGAAAAACATTATTACTTTTTAACATTAAACTTTTTTTTTTTTTTTAACATTACAAAACAAATACAATCACTTTTTTTTCCCCATTAATCAAAAATTAGAATCATTTTATTTATTTTTTTCTTATTCCAAAAATACAATCACTTTTTCTTTATTTTTATTTTTTTGACTGCATGGAAAACTGGAGGAGCATGGAAGACTGGACTGACTCCTTGGGGGAAGGGTAGACAGGGATGGCCTGGACTCGATGTGATCATCCATGCAGTCATCCCTCCAGTCTTCCCTGCAGGCAAGAGCAGGCAACCTCAGAGGAAGAGCCCGAGTTCCTGGAGGACCGAGATTTAGACCCATGGAGCCAGGTATTGCATTTTCATATTCATTTTTGAAATGCAAAGTATAATAATGATGAGTTATTTATGGTACAAGTGATCGAAATTATATAAATGATTGCCCAAAAAATTAGGAACATATCACTAGGCAATAGTGGAAAAACAGAATGGGGACAAGATGCAGAGGTCACAATGAATGTGTGTCATTTTTCTGGTACACCATACAGTGGCCGCAGATGTTAAACACCCTTTTTGGCCATTAACATTTTGTCCACCCCAAAAGGAAAAAAACGGTTGGGTAAAGGCCCCCTACTTGGGAATTTTAGCCAGCATCAACCCCCCCCCCCCCAGCTCCAGGGGGAACATATCTAAAGCTGTGTAAGGGGCCACATAATTAGGGATGGAGGGCCTGTGGTAAATATATTTTAGCATTCAATTATGATATGTCATTAAGTTAAAAATGTGTGTGATGAATGAAGCCAAAAAATAAAACTATGTCCCATAGGGAGCCAGGGGGAGGCAGGGAGCCAGGGGGAGGCAGGCCCCGCAGGGAGCCAGGGGGAGGCAGGGAGCCAGGCCCCGCAGGGAGCCAGGGGGAGCCAGGAGGAGGCAGGGAGCCAGGGGGAGGCAGGCCCCGCTGGGAGCCAGGAGGAGGCAGGCCCGGCAGGGAGCCAGGGGGAGGCAGGCCCCGCAGGGAGCCAGGGGGAGGCAGGCCCCGCAGGGAGCCAGGGGGAGGCAGGCCCCGCAGGGAGCCAGGGGGAGGCAGGCCCCGCAGGGAGCCAGGGGGAGGCAGGCCCCGCAGGGAGCCAGGGGGAGGCAGGCCCCGCAGGGAGCCAGGAGTAGGCAGGGAGCCAGGGGGAGGCAGGCCCCGCAGGGAGCCAGGGGGAGGCAGGCCCCGCAGGGAGCCAGGGGGAGGCAGGCCCCGCAGGGAGCCAGGGGGAGGCAGGCCCCGCAGGGAGCCAGGGGGAGCCAGGAGGAGGCAGGGAGCCAGGGGGAGCCAGGAGGAGGCAGGGAGCCAGGGGGAGGCAGGCCCCGCAGGGAGCCAGGGGGAGGCAGGCCCCGCAGGGAGCCAGGGGGAGGCAGGCCCCGCAGGGAGCCAGGGGAAAGGCAGGCCCCGCAGGAAGCCAGGGGGAGGCAGGCCCCGCAGGGAGCCAGGGGGAGGCAGGCCCCGCAGGGAGCCAGGGGGTGGCAGGCCCCAGTGGGATACAGGAGTCACGCCGGCGTGATTGCATCTCCCAAATCCCTCCTATCCGTAATCCAGCAAAAAGGGCCAGAAGGCTGATGCAAATGGAGGAGGAGACGCAGGCCAATGCCCCGTGAAGCAACTTTGGCCATCAGAGAGCCGCCCAGTGAAGAAGAGGGATTCGCAGCGCTCATCGCAGCCAAGCTTAAAAATCTTGAGCTGGGCCAGCGTGTGCACTGCGAATCCATCATATTCCAGGCCATAAGCATGGCCACACTGGGCCAGCTTAATGACGATATTGGCATTAGGCGGATTGGCACTCCTGATCCTTCTCCTGCTCCTCCTCTTCCCGAGCCTGCTCTGGCTCCTGGCACAACGTCGGCTCCAGTAACCCAGCCCCTGAGGACTCGGGCTGCAGGGAAGACTGCAGGGAGGAAGAAGTGAGGAGATGGTGCCCCGAATCGAATAGTTTTTTGCCTTCACAGCCTTCATTGTTTGCTTGGTGGACCTTTGTGTTTACATCTTCAAGCAGGGTCTCCTTTGTTTTTTTCCTGGCTTCTTTGTTTTTATTTGGTTTTGCTTTTTGTTTGCCAGATGGTTCTAATTTTAATTTCTTACCTTTTAAACCTGAATAAAGGTTTATTTTTTGTTGGTTTTCAAATTTTGACCATGTGTATTTTTTACAAACAGATATAGAGATTATTATAGTGAGTAAAAATTAAAACGACATTAAACAAGGAACAACAACCTCCTTGTGGGTAATTTAAAACAAAAAAATTAAGTTGTTGTGGTCACTTCACACCCTCAAAAATCCTAAAAAAAAATTTTTAGTTCAAAACATCTGTTAAAAGATATTACCCAAAAAAAAATTACATGTGTCCAAAAAAAAAAAAAGGGGCAAAAAAAATAATAAAGTCAAAAGGTGGACAGAAATATGTCAAACAAGATGAGCCACAACAAACTAGGAGTTTAGGGAAGCTTGGAAATGCTTCGAAAAGCATTGTGGCAAATGCAGTGCATTGTTTTCTTCATTAGTTTTAAAATAACGAATGTTCCCCATCTATTCTAAACAGTAGATTTACCAGAACGAGCTCTCCCATCTCAGAAATTGCTTCTGAGCACGCGCGGGTTTAAAACGTCATTTTCTATGTCGTTTTGCCCACACACGATCATTTTGTATGACACAAAAAAACGAC